>WNWK01011094.1:45000-66443 GCA_009830355.1 Cherax destructor | reverse complement strand
ATGTTTCACAACCAGCTCTCCTTACCCTATATCACTCACTCATTTACCCCTACCTCACCTATGGAATCTGCGCATGGGGCTCTACATCAATAACTCATCTCAGACCACTAATAACACAACAAAAGGCAGCAGTCAGAATGATAACAAATTCACACTCCAGACAACATACTCCACCAATATTCAAAAACCTAAACTTACTCACCATACAAGACATCTATTACAAATAAAGAAGCATTTGTAATAAACGACTGTTTGGGATACTGAGTAAACTATCAGATTTTCAATATTTATTATATTATATTAATATAAAAACATATACTCTGATTAAAAACATATAATCTAATAATCTGTGTAAAAACATATTTACACAAAATCACAGTACAAGATAAAAGTCACAAGTAAAATCAAGTATTCGGTGTAGTGTCAAGTCGCTGCCATCTTCTAGTGTCACGCAGGACACTACCACACCTTGTCATGATACTCCTTCTCCCCCGTGTCCTCAGACACCCTTGTCTCTGTCTTATGGCACCTACGGGGTTCCACGACACCCGTACCATAAAGACTCAATAGCTGTGTTACACGACACCTTCTCTGTGCCACATGGCACGCCCCCTGTATCATGAACTCTTTCTCATAAAGCCTTTACACCGCGTTATGACACACCCCAAATACACGACTCAACCTGTGTCGTGCCACCGTCACAAACTCTCTGGATACATCATTAAAACCCTGACACTCCGGTTAACAATCTCTGGGTAAACATTCTCAGGTACATCGTCGCAGGTACATCGTCGCAGGCATAGTAGATTCTGGTGACCTTGCCGCTCTCCTTGTTGTAGGCTATCACCAGCACCACACTGCATGAGTCTGCAACTCTCATGCAGGTCTGACTGGCGAACTCCAGTAGTATGTCAGGGAGCTTTGCACCAGCACCACACTGCAACTCTCATGCAGGTCTGACTGAGGAACTCCAGTAGTATATCAGTGAGCTGGTGGACTCTCCAGTGTTGAAAAGGGGAGAGTCTCGATGACACTGTCAGTCAAGCCGGCCCGGCAGTCAAACATCAGGTCTGATGATGTAACCCCTTGACTGCCGGCTGGTGAGGTAATTACCTAACTACCATTGTTAGGTAGGGGGCCGTAACAACATCCATACTTTTTACTGTGCCTATTACATACATAGAACACTCTATGCAAATATTAACCCACCACTCAAACTTCTCCTTACCAATTTTAACAGGACACATGACCATAACACTAGACACAGATCACTCCTCGATGTTCCCCGTGTCCATCTAACACTATGTAAAAACTCAATGCATATAAAAGGCATGAAAATTTGGAATTCATTACCTGACATTGCCAAAGAAACCCTGCCTGTACCCCAATTCAAAACGATGCTAAAAAACCACCTTCTCACCCAAAGCTAAATGCTCAATATCTAACATTCCCAACAAAGTAGAATAATCACTTAATGTAAAAACCTGACTAATCAATTGAATGTAAAACCTGTTATGAATAATACATACTAAGCTAACTATTTCCACAACATTTGCATTATAATGACCACGTAAACTGTAACTGCAATGCAATTAATTGTTTTAAATTGTTATCTCATTCAATTACTTGCATTGCTACAATTAATTGATATGTTCAACTTATATACAGTGGTACCTCGAGTTACGATGGTCCCCAAAATCGCCCTTTTATGTAAGTTTATTTTTTTAAATGCTTTTGTAAGTATATTTTTGGGGGTGTAAAAGGACTAGTCTATTTTACATTATTCCTTATGGGGATAAATTCGTTTGGTAATGGCACTTGAACAGCATTCTCGAACAAAAAAATATCGTAACTTGAGGTACCACTGTACAAACTTTATAACTTAGATACGCAATTATACTTATGTTATAAATTATCAACCATAACTTTTTACCATGTAGTCTAGAATTAAGTAGTCCTAAGAATGCCCACAATGCACAGCATATTAGGGGCTTTTGGCATGTACATCTCATTAATAACTATGTAATAACTATGTAATAACTATGTATAACTATGTCTACCATGTATCACTGTACCATGTCTCAATAAAGTATTTGTATTTGTATAATTCATAGACGGGATGACCAATATATATAATTAATATATATGATGACCAGTAATATAGTTAAGTTACAGGATACAAATAATATCATATACAGGATAAACAGTAAAAATAGACGGGATAACCAATAACATAAATGAGAGATGATCATATAATATAGTAAGTGAGGAAACTGTGAGTCTTACTAGTAGACATTATTATTATAATAAAAAATGAAGCACTAAACCTAAAAGGGTCTTACAGAGCTTACTAATAGAGAGATGATCATATAGTGTGAGGTGTACTAGTAGAGAGGTAGTCATTTGTTACAGTGAACTCAAGACTAGGGAGTTAACAGGTATGTGTACGTACATACAGTGGACCCCCGGCTAACGTTTATTCCAGATAACGTTTTTTTCGGCTAAAGGTTGCTTTTTACGTTCAATATTTTTTTCGGCTAGCGTTATTTACTCAGCTAACGTTACGTACCAGACCTGTCTACCCGCTCTGGGCTTGCGCACCTCCTCCCAGGACGCCAGTCCAGCGTTGTTTACACTTGAGTGAACAATACCCAGCACGCTCTTTCAAGCATTCACAATACATTTGGTGTCTTTTTTGGTGATTTAGTGACTGTCACTGTGAAATAAGTCACCATGGGTCCAAAGAAGCTTCCTAGTGGCACCTCTGTGCTAAAGAGAGTGAGTAACACCATCGAACTGAAGAAGGAGATTGTTGAAAAATATGAGAGTGGCGTACGTGTGGGTGAGCTTGTCAGGATGTACAACAAAAACACAGTTTAGCAGGCATGCAGGGAGTGTAGCAGGCATGCAAGGAGTGTAGCAGGCATGCAGGGAGCGTAGCAGGCATGCAAGGAGTGTAGCAGGCATGCAGTGAGTGTAGCAGGCATGCAGGGAGTGTAGCAGGCATGCAGGGAGAGTAGCAGGCAAGCAAGGAGTGTAACAGGCATGCAAGGAGTGTAGCAGGCATGCAGGGAGTGTAGAAGGCAAGCAAGGAGTGTAACAGGCATGCAAGGAGTGTAGCAGGCATGCAGGGAGTGTAGCAGGCAAGCAGGGAGTGCAGCAGGCATGCAGGGAGTGTTGCAGGCATGCAGGGAATGTAGCAGGCATACAGGGAGTGTAGCAGGCATGCAAGGAGTGTAGCAGGCCTTCAGGGAGTGTAACAGGCATGAAAGGAGTGTAGCAAGCATACAGGGAGTGTAGCAGTAGTGCAGGGAGTGAGGATTTCCCTTCCAAACACTAAGCCCTGCCCCTGTCCTCCCTATCTTCCCGATGCCAGCAAGTCTCTTCATTAAAGGTAAGTAAATGTTATTTTAAATGTTTATTTCATTATTTATTTATAAATTTTAAATTGTATGTAGTATTTATGTGTGTTTTCTGTATGTAAAACTATAGTTATTCTTTAAAATTTTTTTTTTTTTTGTGAATATTTTTGGATATCAGGAACGGATTAATTGTATTTACATTATTTCTTATGGGAAATAAGGCTTCAGATAACGTTTTTTTCGGCTAAGGCTCTAGCTCCTGGAACGGATTAAGAACGTTAGATGAGGGTCCACTGTATTTAGTTTTTGCTAAATATATACGTACTATATGTTTTTTTCCTCTCAACATCTTTGGTTAAACCATGGGCTCTTTTTGTTCTTATTATTACCTCTGTTTTGTAAATAATTAAAATTATTGTTTTAGGAATGCAGTTAGAAGTCTGAGTAGATCTATAACCCACTATGATAACATGAATGTAGATAAGTATGTTTATGGAGCAACTTGCACGATGAACACTGACTGATGTTGTAGTGGCCAGACTTAGGCTTGGTTACAAGTACTGACTGATGTAGTGGCCAGGCTTGGTCTTAGTTACAAGTACTGTCTGATGTTGTAGTGGCCAGGCTTAGGCTTGGTTACAAGTACTGATGTTGTAGTGGCCAGGCTTAGGCTTGGTTACAAGTACTGACTGATGTTGTAGTGGCCAGGATTAGGCTTGGTTACAAGTACTGACTGATGTTATAGTGGCCAAGCTTAGGCTTGATTACAAGTACTGACTGATGTTGTAGTGGCCAGGCTTAGGCTTGGTTACAAGTACTGACTGATGTTGTAGTGGTGAGGCTTAGGCATGGTTACAAGTACTGACTGAAGTTGTAATGGCCAGGCTTAGTATTGGTTACAAGTACTGACTGATGTTGTAGTGGCCAGGCTTAGACTTGGTTACAAGTACTGACTGATGTTGTAGTGGCCAGGCTTAGTATTGGTTACAAGTACTGACTGATGTTGTAGTGGCCAGGCTTAGGCTTGGCTACAAGTACTGACTGATGTTGTAGTGGCCAGGCTTAGGCTTGGTTACAAGTACTGACTGATGTTGTAGTGGCCAGGCTTAGGCTTGGCTACAAGTACTTCTGGCAGTTTGGGAGACACACAGATGATGATAAAATCAAATGCAAATTATGTGGTCAGGCATATGGTCACTGTCTTGAACACTATGCCCTTAATTGTCCACTTAATGAGGAATATAGAGATAGACAGTATAATAACCTATGTGACATGTCAAGATATCTTATTAATGAAAATAAGATACCAGTTATACTAAGCAAATTACCTAAATTTGCTTGTAACAGATAAGTGAACTGTAGATATGTAGATATAAATCCAAATATACACCTGCTAACCCTTTTGGGGTCTAGTTCCTCGGCCTTTTGTGTATCCATATGCTCTTGTGCTACCATCCATAGGATAGATATGGGGTGCATAATAAACTAGCCACTTCGGTGGTAAAATCTAATTCCCAGGCGAACATGGACAGCAGGTGTCTTAAGGAAACACAGGTACACATAACTACAATTATTATAGTAAGTTTATTCAGGTACAGGTACACATAAATAGTTATATAAATTATCATACATAGCAACATGTGTGAAGCGTAAGTAGGATAACCAAAAAGTAGGATAACCAAAGTGACTTATTTCCAGTGGGGTCCTAGTAATATATGTGTAGTATAATGAAGAATGAGACACTTGTGTAACATATAAAAATCTTTATTACGGAAATGTTTCGCCCACCAGTGGCTTCTTCAGTTCATTATAGAGAAGAACAGTGGAAGATGAGCTCGAGGCTCAAATAAGGCATAAGTTTTAGTGACCCTCAAAGATCCCAACAACAACAGTCATGAAAAAAATTTCCTGTAAGTATTGTGAAGTAGATGATTATTATTATTTTTTTTTATTAACACATCGGCCGATTCCCACCAAGGCAGGGTGGCCCGAAAAAGAAAAACTTTCATCATTCACTCCATCACTGTCTTGCCAGAGGGGTGCTTTACACTACAGTTATAAAACTGCAACATTAACATACCTCCTTCAGAGTGCAGACACTGTACTTCCCATCTCCAGGACTCAAGTCCGGCCTGCCGGTTTCCTTGAATCCCTTCATAAATGTTACTTTGCTCACACTCCAACAGCACGTCAAGTATTAAAAATCATTTGTCTCCATTCACTCCTATCAAATATGCTCACACATGCTTACTGGAAGTCCAAGCCCCTCACACAAAACCTCCTTTACCCCCTCCCTCCAACATTTCCTCCCCGCCATCCCTCCACTACAGATTTATATATTCTCGAAGTCATTCTGTCTCGTTCCATTCTCTCTACATGTCCGAAATACCTCAACAACCCCTCCTCAGCTCTCTGGATAATAGTTTTGGTAATCTCACACCTCCTCCTAATTTCCAAACTCCGAATTCTCTGCATTATATTCACACCACACATTGACCTCAGACATGACATCTCCACTGCCTCCAGCCTTCTCCTCGTTGCAACATTCATCACCATGCTTCACCCAAATAAGAGTGTTGGTATAACTATACCTCATACATTCCCTTACTTTAATGGACAAAGTTCTTGTCTCCACAGACTGAAGTGCTCCACTTACCCTTTTCCTCATCAATTCATGATTCACCTCATCTTCATAGACCCATCTGTACATGTCCACTCCCAAAATCTGAATACATTCACCTCCTCCATACTCTCTCCTCCAATCTGATATCCAATCTTCGTCACCTAATCTTTTGTTATCCTCATCACCCTACTTTTCCTATATTCACTTTCAATTTTCTTCTTTACACACCCTACCAAATTCATCCACCAACCTCTGCAACTTGTCTTCAGAATCTCCCAAAACACAGTATCATCAGCAAAGCAACTGTGACAACTCCCACTTTGTATTTGATTCTTTATCTTTTAACCCACACCTCTTGCCAAGGCCCTTGCATTCACTTCTTTTACAACCCCATCTATAAATACAGTGGTACCCGTTTAGATGGTCCCCAAACTCACCTTTTATGTAAGTTTATTTTAAATGCTTTTGTAAGTGTAATTTTGGGGTCTAAGGACTAGTCTTTTTACAACATTTCTTAAGGAGAACATTCGTTTGGTAATGGCACTTGAACAGCATTCTGGAATGAAATATCGTAAACCGGTACCACTGTATATTGAACAACCACGGTGACATCACACATCCTTGTGTAAGGCCTACTTTTACTGGGAAATAGTCCCCCTCCCTCCTACACACTCTAACCTGAGCCTCACTATCCTCATAAAAACTCTTCACTGCTTTCAGTAATCTACCTCCTATTCCTACACCTGCAACATTTGCCATGTTGCCCCCCTATCCACCCTAGCATACGTCTTTTCCAAATCCTTAAATGCCACAAAAGCCTCTTTACCCTTATCCAAATACTGTTCACCTATATGTTTCACTGTAAACACTTGGTCTACACACCCCCTACCTTTCCTAAAGCCCCCTTGTTCATCTGCTATCCTGCTTTCTGTCTTACTCTTAATTCTTTCAATAATAACTCTACCATACACTTTACCAGGTACACTCAACAGACTTATTCCCCTATAATTTTTGCACTCTCATTTGTCCCTTTTGCCTTTATAGAAAGGAACAATACATGCTCTCTACAATCCCTAGGTACCTTACCCTCTTCCATACATTTATTAAATAATAGCACCAACCACTCCAAAACTATATCCCCACCTGCTTTTAACATTTCTATCTTTATCCCATCAATCCCTGCTGCCTTACCCTCTTTCATTCTACCCACTGCCTCACAAACTTCCCCCCCACTCACAACTGGCCCTTCCACACTCCTACAAGATGTTATTCCTCCTTGCCCTATACATGAAATCACAGCTTCCCTGTCTTCATCAACATTTAACAACTCCTCAAAATATTCCCTCTATCTTCCTGATACCTCTAACTCTCCATTTAATAACTCTCCTCTCCTATTTTTAACTGTCAAATCCATTTGTTCCCTAGGCTTCCTCAACTTATTAATCTCACTCCAAAACTTTTTCTTATTTTCAACAAAATTTGTTGATAACATCTCACCCACTCTCTCATTTGCTCTTTTTTTACATTGCTTCACCACTCTCTTAACCTCTCTTTTTCTCTCCATATACTCTTCCCTCCTTGCATCACTTCTACTTTGTAAAAACCTCTCATATCCTAACTTTTTCTCCCTTACTACTCTCTTTACATCATCATTCCACCAATCGCTCTTCTTCCCTCCCGCTCCCACTCGCCTGTAACCACAAACTTCTGATGAACACTCTAACACTACATTTTTAAATCTACCCCATACATCTTTGACCCTATTGCCTACACTCTCACTAGCCCATCTATCCTCCAATAGTTGTTTATATATTACCCTAACTGCCTCCTCTTTTAGTTTATAAACCTTCACCTCTCTCTTATTTATTGCTTCTGTTTTCCTTGTATCCCATCTACCTTTTACTCCCACTGTAGCTATAACTAAAAAGTGATCTGATATATCTGTGGCCCCTCTATAAACATGTACATCCTGAAGTCTACTCAACAGTCTATTATCTACCAATACGTAGTCCAACAAACTACTTTCATTACGCCCTACATCATATCTTGTATACTTATTTATCCTCTTTTTCTTAAAATATGTATAACCTATAACTAAACCCCTTTCTATACAAAGTTCAATCAAAGGGCTCTCATTATCATTTACACCTGGCACCCCAAACTTACCTACCACACACTCTCTACATGTTTCTCGTACTTTAGCATTTAGGTCCCCTACCACAATTACTCTCTCACTTGGTTCAAAAGTTCCTGTACATTCGCTAAACATCTCCCAAAATCTCTCTCTCTCCTCTACACTCCTCTCTTCTCCAGGTGCATACACGCTTATTATGACTCATTTTTCGCATCCGACCCTTATTTTAATCCACATAATCCTTGAATTTACACATTTATATTCCCTCTTCTCCTTCCGTAACTGATCCTTCAACATTAATGCTACCCCTTCCTTAGCTCTAACTCTCTCAAATACTCCTGACTTAATCCAATTTATTTCTCCCCACTGAAACTCGCCTACCCCTTCAGCTTTGTTTTGCTTAGGGCCAGGACATCCAACTTCTTTTCATTCATAACATCAGCAATCATCTCTTTCTTATCATCCACACTACATCCACACACATTCAAACAACCCAGTTTTATAAAGTTTTTCTTCTTCTCTTTTTTAGTAAATGTGTATAAAAAGTAAGTATACGAAAAAACACTGCAAAGTCGCTGATTTATTCGAAAATTATGGTTTCAGTTTTTTTCTCTTATTATGCACTGTGTGTTGCAGGATTTGTTTTATGTGGTGCACACTTACCACATAGATGTATACTCTCATATCTAGGCCCAAATTTACCACTCACAGCTTATCTGAGTGAGCTGAGCTCATGACGTAGAACTACGGATTGGACCCTGAACTCAAAGCTGTAGAACTATGGCACGGACCCTGAAAGGGGTAATGAACTTGGACCAGTTAATGAACTTGGACCAGTCAATGGTCCAGTTAATGAACTTGGACCAGTTATTGTTCCAGTTAATGAACTTGGATCAGTTATTGTTCCAGTTTATGAACTTGGACCAGTTAATTTTCCAGTTAATGAATTTGGACCAGTTAATGTTCCAGTTAATGAACTTTGACCAGTTAATGAATTTGGACCAGTTAATGGTCCAGTTAATGAACTTGGACCAATTAATGGTCCAGTTAATGAACTTGGACCAGTTAATGAACTTGGACCAGTTAATGGTCCAGTTAATGAACTTGGACCAGTTAATGGTCCAGTTAATAGTCCAAGTTGAACTGAAACATGGTCATAAGTTTCATTCTACCATGTGCAAGTTCTAATGTTTCAGTGGCTTACCATGTATCCCTTCCTTAGTACTGATGCTCCAGCTCCAATGGCAAATAAGCCAAAGCCAGCAGTGATGTCTGGGTTTTCTGATAACAACAAAATAAAATCTTGCAGACCCATTGTTGCACAGATATCAACAGCTCCTGAAATAATAATAAACCTGATTATGGTCAGTTGCATTTAACCTTAAACTGTCCACATGTAGATATATGTTCACCTGCGTACTGCCCCGAATATTTTGAAAAAAAAAAAAATTTTTTTTTAAATGAAGAGCACATTTTTATAAACAGGGTAGGGTAAAAAAAATTTTTGGGGCCAGTACTTAGCGAGATATAAGCCCGCGAAGTTGGTGTTAAATGATGTGGTGTCAGCAACATGGAGCACTGCCGCTTGCACAATCAATAAACATTTATCATTTTTTTTAAATTTTTATCCATTTTCTGTTGTTTTCATGCTATGATAATAATGTTTTGATGCAGATCTTTTGATATCATTGCCAATTCTTGTTTAGACACAAATGTTTGGTACTGAATTAGTAATCATACTGTCACTAACACACATGTTCACACTGATAAATGAATTTGTACACCTGGTTCAATCACTTACTATTGTTTACATATATATATTTGATAGGAGTGAATGGAGGCACATGGTTTTTAATACTTGACGTGCTGTTGGAGTGTGAGCAAAGTAACATTTATGAAGGGATTCAGGGAAACCGGCAGGCCGGACTTGAGTTCTGGAGATGGGAAGTACAGTGCCGGCACTCTGAAGTAGTGTAAAGCACCCCTCTGGCAAGACAGTGATGGAGTGAATGATGATGAAAGTTTTTCTTTTTCGGGCCACCCTGCCTTGGTGGGAATCGGCCGATGTGTTAATAAAAATATATACAGTAGGACGTCATTTAGCACGAGATTATGTTACACGTTACCGGTATTGCACGTTTTAAGTTTTGCGACACATTATCATCTTACACGACGTAAAGATGATATTACACGGTTCAGCAGGAGGGGAAAAAATTTTAGCGCGCGGTCGCCCGCGGTGGGTTAAACCATTGAGTCAGTGGGGGAGTCCTTGTGCCATCCCCCGCCACCCTCACCCACCCACGCATCCCTCCCAGCCTTCAGTTTGGTTCGTACACGTGCAGGACGATAAGTATCGGGAAGCTCGCTGTGTTTATTTACATTCATTTCCTGATTTTCATTGCATTTTGATAAATATACCAAGAAATCATGGCACCCAGTAAGCATACAAGTGTTCCAGCAAGTGACAAGAAAAAGTTTAAGCGTTCAAGTCTAGGAATTTCAAAGAAAATCGAGATATTAGATAAGCTTAAGAGTGGCTCACGTGTGAGGGATATAGTGAGGGCCTATGGCCTTAATGAAGCGTCAGTTCGTACGATTAGGAAGAATGAGGCAAATATACGAGCTTGTGTAATGAATAACCCAAAATGTGACCTCATGAAAAGAATGACACGTAGGTCCCAACAAGTAAATAAAACTGAAAACTTGTTGCTTGAGTGGATCGAACAGAAAACAAAGAAAGGTGCACCACTTAGTTTTCTCTTAATTAGGGAAAAGGCCTTACAGTTGTTTAAAGCAGTGTGTGATAAGGAAGGCAGACCTGAAAACGCGTGTATGTTTACCACAGGCTGGTTCAAGAACTTTAAGTTGCATAATAAGTTACATAATATTAAGTTTTCTGGTGAAAGTGCTTCAGCTGATCATACAGCAGCAAGTAATTTCCCTGCTGAATTTCAGGAACTTATTTCCGAGGTGGCTATGAGCCACAGCAAGTTTTTAATGCTGACGAGACAGGTGTTTTTGGAAGAAAATGCCAACACGAACTTTTATCAGTCAGCAAGAGAAAAGTGCATCGGGCTTCAAGGCAGCAAAGGATCGCTTCACCTTGCTCCTTTGCTGTAATGCATCAGGGATTTCAAGTGTAAGCCCATGGTTATTTACCGCTCTAAGACTCCTCGTGTTTTGAGAGGTGTGGATAAAAACACCTTACCAGTAATTTGGAGGTCAAACCAGTCAGCATGGATGACAGAGGAAATATTTATTGACTGGTTTAAGCATCACTTTATTCCTGAAGTCAAGTTTTACCTGCACACCAAGAACCTTGCATTCAAGGCTCTCTTCATTCTTGATAATTCCCGTACTCATCCACAAGCTTTGCTGGATGTGACCCACATATAAAAGTTGTTTTTTTACCTCCAAATACAACATCTCTGATACAACCACTGGACCGGGAGTTATTCAGACATTCAAGTGTAACTACACAAAAAAATATAAAAAACTAGTTGCATCAATGGACTCTGACTCCAATCTGGCAGTACCAAGCTTTGGAGTAAATTTAACATTGCAGATGCCATCAGCTATGCTAGAAGTGCATGGAATGAAGTGCCCCAATCAACATTAAATGCAGGCTGGGAAAGTTATGGCCTTCTGTAGTTAATTCTTTCACTGGTTTTCCCTTGCTTGAGAGTCAGGTTCAGGAAATTGTTCAGCTGGCAAGGAGATTACCAGGTGATGGTTTTGAAGATATGAATGAAGATGATGTGAATGAACTCTTAGAAGATGATGATGTAAGACAGGAGTCCAGAGGAAATGTTGGCAGAGTTCGATGCACAGATGCAAGGGATAACAGAAGAAGATGAAGAAGAACCTGAAGAAAAGAGTTAACATTGCAGCAGTTACGTGAGCAGTTCCATGTTGCTGCTAAATGCAGACTTTTTCACTGAAGAGGACCCTGACAAAGCTAGAAGCAGTGCTTTGAAACGGGGTCTAGACCAGCTGATGATGCCTTACCGTCAGCTGTATAATGTAATGCAGAATAAAAGCCCAGAGATCCATTACAGAATTTATGCACACTGCAATACAACCATCGACTTCAGCACCAGAACCTCTACCATCCACTTCTACCGACAACCAACAAGCATCCACCTCAGCCCAGTAGGGCCACACCATCCATATCCACTCTTCACTACCATCCACAAACATCATTACCCACAATTTAAGGTAAAAATACTATTATTTCTATTGCATTTGTAGTCTTAAGCAGTAATAGATCAGACAATGCACTACAATTACATATCCACCTCAGCTCAGTAGGGCCACACCATCCATATCCACTCTTCACTACCATCCACAAACATCATTACCTACAATTTAAGGTAAGAAATACTATAATTTCTATTGCATTTGTAGTCTTAAGCAGTAATATATCATGACAATGAACTAAAATTACATATTCGCCTTCAATTTTTGCAAGATCTGTTGGTCTAAAAAAACTTGTTTGGCTTTTTGGGGACTCTCAGAAACGTAACCCTATTTTTCCCATAAGTTCTGTTAATTATTTAAGACGAAATTATCTAACACGACTTTTGACTTTTTCAGGAACGTAACTATCGTGCTAAATGACGTTCTACTGTACGTATATTAATTATAATGATGCTTAATATATGGCACATTGCTTATTAGATTTTCCATAATTTAAAAATTGTCTTATGAACTGCAGAAAATTTGGTCATTTTAGATTTAATAACTAAATGTACATTTTGCAAAAAGGTTGATCAGTGTTACAGAGGCCGGTTTACATGGAAAGGCCCAAAGTTATGCAAAGCATTTCTGGCAGGCTTATATTAGAACTTAAAATTAGCTGAAATGACTAGGAAGAGTTAAAGACTCCCGAAACTGTAACAACACAATTCCTAACAAATCACAGAACGGATGAGGCCTGAAACCACGTCAGGTGAGTCCCAGAACTCGCAGGTCAGCGTGCTTAACCACTGGTCCATGCTGGCCTAGGACGATTCATCCATCTAGGCATTTTTCTATGCAGGAAGTCTAGCTATTAGATGACTCACGAAACTGTAATGACACGATTTCCAACAAATCGCAGGTCGGGTGGGGTTTGAACCCATGGCTGACAAGACCTAAAATTCAGAGGCCAGTCTGACTGGCTCAGGCCACTAGGTGACTTAGACCTGCCTAGCATGGGCAGAGGCCTGCTGCAGTGCTCCTTTCTTATGTTCTTAAGTCCTCAACCTACGATCACACTTGGGACCTTCTGTATTGTGTACAATAATGATATAATAATGATACTACCGTATACACAATAATGATATAATAATTGCAGATGAGCAAGGAGGCTTTAGAGTGGGTAGGGGATGTGTAGATCAAGTGTTTACAGTGAAGCATATATGTGAACAGTATTTAGATAAAGGTAAAGAAGTTTTCATTGCATTTATGGATTTAGAAAAGGCATATGACAGAGTGGATAGGGGAGCAATGTGGCAAATGTTGCAAGTGTATGGAATAGGTAGTAAGTTACTGAAGGCTGTAAAGAGTTTTTATGAGGATAGTGAGGCTCAGGTTAGGGTGTGTGGGAGAGAGGAGATTACTTCCGGTAAAAGTAGGTCTTAGACAGGGATGTGTAATGTCACCATGGTTGTTTAATATATTTATAGATGGGGTTGTAAAGAAGTAAATGCTAGGATGTTGGGGAGAGGGTGGGATTAAATTATGGGAATTAAATGCAAAATGGGAGTTGACACAGTTACTTTTTGCTGATGATACTGTGCTTATGGGAGATTCTAAAAAAAAGTTGCAAAGGTTAGTGGACGAGTTTGGGAGAGTGTGTAAAGGTAGAAAGTTGAAAGTGAAAATAGATAAGAGTAAGGTGATGAGGGTATCAAACGATTTAAATAAAGAAAAATTGGATATCACATTTGAGAGAGGGATTATGGAAGAAGTAAATGTTTTCAGATATATGGGAGTTGACGTGTCAGTGGATGGGTTTATGAAGGATGAGGTTAACCATAGAATTGATGAAGGAAAAAAGGTGAGTGGTGCGTTGAGGTATCTGTGGAGGCAAAAAACGTTATCTATGGAGGCAAAGAAGGGAATATACGAAAGTATAGTGGTACCAACACTCTTATATGGGTGTGAAGCATGGGTTGCAAATGCTGCAGCGAGGAGGAGGCTGGAGGCAGTGGAGATGTCCTGTCTAAGGGCAATGTGTGGTGTAAATATTATGCAGAAAATTCGGAATGTGGAAATTAGGAGGTGTGGAGTTACTAAAAGTATTTGTCAGAGGGCTGAAGAGGGGTTGTTGAGGTGGTTTGGTCATTTAGAGAGAATGGATCAAAGTCGAATGACTTGGAGCGTATAAATCTGTAGGGAAGGAAGGCGGGTAGGGGTCGTCCTAGAAAAGGTTGGAGGGAGGGGGTAAAGGAGGTTTTGTGGGAGAGGGGCTTGGACTTCCAGCAAGCATGTGTGAGCGTGTTAGATAGGAGTGAATGGAGACGAATGGTTTTTGGGATATGACGATCTGTTGGAGTGAAAGCAGGGTAACATTTTGTGAAGGGATTCAGGGAAACCAGTTAATTGATTTAGTTGGACTTGAGTCCTGGAAATGGGAAGTACAATGCCTGCACTTTAAAGGAGGGTCTGGGATAGTGACAGCTGGGAGGGACTATTCTCAGCTGTCGTATCTGAGCACCTCTGCAAAGACAGTGATTATGTATGAGTGTGGTGAAAGTGTTGAATGATGATGAAAGTATTTTCTTTTTGGGGATTTTCTTTCTTTTTGGGTCACCCTACCTCGGTGGGAGACGGCCGACTTGTTGAAGAAAAAAAAAATTATACACAATAATGATGTAAGAATGATATACACAATAATGATATGACAATGATTATTATACAAATACAGATGATTCTCAACATGTCTGTAAGTTGAGGACTTATTGTACCTATATAATTTGAATGTTAAGTTCAACATACATAAGGTATCAAAATAAGATGTACAAAGAATATTCTAAGTATCGTAACAAAACAGTTTTTATGCAGCAGTGATGATAGAATTGATAGTACGTAACAGAAAACAGTTGTGACAATTGCAGCTATACATTTCTTAGGAGTAAGGAGGTAGAAATCTAGTAGATACAAAATTGCACAAGCATGAATGTTGATTGAAACGTGCAAAGGCAAAACTCAAAAGATGCATGCGATATTTACATTTGATCTTCATAAATTGCTAAATGTAAATAGAAAAAGTTTGTTTTTCTTTTTAAGTCACCCTGCCTTGGTGGGATATGGCCACTGTATTGAAATTTTTTTTTTTTATCAATTTCAAGGGAAATTTTCAACACTATTTATAAAGCAGTTGGCAGATAGTAAACTTTTACACTCTTCCAGCAGAGTTCCATATTTTTAGGCCATTTATTTGCAGAGTTTCTAGTCAGGTTGTGTTCAATACGTGGGATATCAAAATCAGAGGTATTCATTTCTTGTATCCATGTATTCTGTTGCAGCTCTCTAAAGAGCTTAAGGGCTGGATTCATGTACAGTGGTCCCTCGGTTTTCGTGCATCTCCAAACTCGAACATTTATGTAAGTGTATTTTCGTAAGTGCTGTTGCAAGTGTATTTTTGGGGGTCTGAAATAGAATAACCTACGTGACATTATTTCTTAAGGAAGTAAATTCGTTCGGTAATGGCACTTGAGCAGCATTCTGGAACGAATTTTCGGCGAAAACCGAGGGACCACTGTATGTATTACATGTCCTGTATACAAAGTAAGCACACTAGTAAATGTGGATGGGTTGCATATGGAGTAAATTAAACTTTACAATAGCTGGGGGTATGTCCAGTTAGCCGGACTTGAGTCCTGGGAGTACAGTGCCTGCACTCTGGAGGAGTGAGAATATTTGTGGTATCGGCACGCCTCTGGCAAAACAGTAATGGAATGAGTGATGGTGAACGTGTTCCTTCTTTTTCAGGTCACCCTTCTTCAGTGGGAGACCACCAATGTATTAAAAAAAAAAAGTGTGTTGTCTGGAAACTGAGTGAGCGATTATTCTAACAGTGGATTGTTTCTGAGTTACAATGGGTTATGGGTGACTTATTACTGTACATCCCCATACACGTGTATCAAAAGTGCGGTAGGGATAGATCACAGTGCAGTAGGACCCCTGTATCCGCAGGTTCAGTTTTCGCTGTTTACCATGGCCTGAAAATAACCCTTAATTCTGCTTAATAATGGCCCCAAAGTGCAAAAGTAGTAATACAGCCTCTCCTCACTTAGCGACGTACTCGTTTACAGACGCCTCGGACTTACAACGAGCTCTCTGACCAGTATTTATACCTAAATAATGTATATTAAGAGCTGATTTCCTCAATTCTGTTTATTTCAATATACAGTACACTGCTGTATAAACATTTAAAATTATACCAAAAATGTTATAAATGGTGCAAAGGTGACATTAAAACAATATCAAAGATGGTTGATGCAAATCCACTATCATTATAGTATGCCCCTCGTTTAGTGACGAATTAGTTTACTGACGGGGTCTTAGGTCCCTATCTCTGTCATTAAGTGAGGAGAGGCTGTACTAGTAGTTCTTCAAAGGCTAAGAGAAGCCGTGAAGTTCTTCCCATCAGCAAAAAAGTGCTAATTCTTGTGCATAATTTATCAGTTAAACTATGACTGGTATGTAAGTAAAGGAAAAACGACTCATATATAAGGTTCCCTACTATCCGTGGTTCTGAGTATCCACAGTAGGTATTGGAACGCATCACCCGCAGATACCAGGGGAAGACTAATGTACAGTAGTCATACAGTGATGATGCTTCATGTACATATTAATGTGTATTTTAGTGTGTCCAGTGTTTATAAAATCTTAGATATGTGCTGGATATGAGTGTTCAATTTTAATTTACTCTCATGGTGTATATTTAAGAATGATGGTCAGGGTGTGTTGTATAGCTGATGGTCAAGGTGTGCTGTAATGCTGATGGTCTGGGTGTGTTGTATAGTTGATGGTCAAGGTGTGTTGCATAGTTGATGGTCAAGGTGTGCTGTAATGTTGATGGTCAGTGTGTGTTGTATAGTTGATGGTCAAGGTGTGCTGTAATATTGATGGTCAGGGTGTGTTGTATAGTTGATGGTCAGGGTGTGTTGTATAGTTGATGGTCAGGGTGTGTTGCATAGTTGATGGTCAAGGTGTGTTGCATAGTTGATGGTCAAGGTGTGCTGTAATGTTGATGGTCAGTGTGTGTTGTATAGTTGATGGTCAAGGTGTGCTGTAATACTGATGGTCAGGGTGTGTTGTATAGTTGATGGTCAAGGTGTGCTGTAATATTGATGGTCAGGGTGTGTTGTATAGTTGATGGTCAGGGTGTGTTGTATAGTTGATGGTCAGGGTGTGTTGTATAGTTGATGGTCAGGGTGTGTTGTATAGTTGATGGTCAGGGTGTGTTGTATAGTTGATGGTCAAGGTGTGCTGTAATGTTGATGGTCAGGGTGTGCTGTAATGTTGATGGTCAGGGTGTGCTGTAATGTTGATGGTCAGGGTGTGCTGTAATGTTGATAGTCAGGGTGTGCTGTAATGTTGATAGTCAGGGTGTGCTGTAATGTTGATAGTCAGGGTGTGCTGTAATGTTGATAGTCAGGGTGTGCTGTAATGTTGATAGTCAGGGTATGTTGTATAGTTGATGGTCAGGGATAGTACAATTTTATAGTCCTTTGAATTATGTCCATATGCTTTCAGCAAGATAACTATTGAACAAAATAAAAGGAACATTTTTTTTTTTTTTTTTAGCAAACTGGCTGTCTACCACCAAGGCAGGGTGACCCAAAAAAGAAGAAACACTTTCACCATCGTTCATTTTATCACTAGCTTGCCAGAGGGGCACCAATACTACAGTTCAGATGCCTTTCCAACCTGCAAATATCCCTACCCCTCTTAGAGTGCAGGCACTGTACTTCCCACCTCCAGGACTCAAGTCTGACTAACAAGTTTCCCTAAATCCCTTTACAAATACAGTGGTACCTCGAGTTACGATGGTCCCCAAAATCGCCCTTTTATGTAAGTTTATTTTTTTAAATGCTTTTGTAAGTATATTTTTGGGGGTGTAAAAGGACTAGTCTATTTTACGTTATTCCTTATGGGGATAAATTCGTTTGGTAATGGCACTTGAACAGCATTCTCGAACGAAAAAATATCGTAACTCGAGGTACCACTGTATTACCTTGCTCACACTCCAACAGTTTGTCAAGTCTCAAAAACCATTTGTCTCCAATCATTTCTATCTAACAAGCTCACACACACCTACTAGTTTATGCAACTTAGCAAGCACTATACTTATTAAATTTATGGAGATCCAAGAGGGGTTGAGCAGGAGTAACCCTTTCGGGTGGGTCCCATTGTACTATGGCTTTGAAGCCAGGGTCAGTCCCATTGTTCTTAAGTCATGAGTTCAGCTCTCCCAGATAAACTGTGAGTGGTAAATTTGGCCCAGATATGAGAGGTTGGGTCTATGCAGTAAGTGTGCACCGTATAAAATAATCCTGCAGCACACAGTGCATAATGGAGAAAAAAATTGCACCTGTGTTTTTGGTTTAAAACAGCATCTTTGTGGTGTATTTTCAGATGTTTTTTATGGTTGTAATCTCAGTTTTTTGGTCTCATTTGATAAAATGGAAGATATATTACAGAAATGGAGATGATTTTGACTGGTTTCAGGAGTGAAATTACAGTAGCTTGAAATTAAGCTCAAATTAGCGGAAATGTTTGATTTTTGCCGATACAAATTGCATCACTAGTCCAATATGCGTCCAACTGATTAGTCTAATGTGTGTTCACAAATGCACTGACATTATTTGTACAATTATTACAATAATGCAGTAGTTTGCATAACAGTAAATCTTCTAATTTTTGTGTGAATAAAAATTCAAAATGGAAAGCAAGCGTAATATAAAAGAGGCCTGAGAACGTGACTAATAAAGAGAGGAAATGTTGTTTTGATGCCAGGAATGTCTACATTGTTTATTCTGGGCCTTATTTTGAAATTGGCAATTATTTGAATTTTGTGTGAAATTGGCCAAATCACCAATTTCTGATCACTATTGGGTAGTTGAAATTGGTAAATGGGTGGTTTCTTGTACTCAATTGTTAGAATAGAAGAAATACTAGTGAAACAGCTATGTGTTTGGTTGACTGGAATAATGGAATTGGCTGAAAATAGGGCTCAAAGTGGGCGAAATCACCGATGTGTAAATATCGCCTAGACCACTAACTTTGCCAGAGTGTAATTCCATAAGTTTTCCATCAAATTTCGTACTTTTGGTTTAATTACCCTCGGAAAAAGATTCTCTATCATTTCATGACAAAAAAATTTTTTTTTTTTAAATTTTCTGACCCTGAGAGCAAGTTTCAGACCAGGGGTTCCGACCCTGAAAGGGTTAATGTATGTTACATTAATTTAGCAATTTGTAAAGTTAATGTTGAAATAATAAATTGCATATGCACTTTAGTACGTTAACTCATAAAAATATATCTTATCATTGTACACGACCAAGTTTTTGAAAAGGGTTAATTTTGGGCGAGACACTTGTGCAACATTTGAGAATTTTTATTGAGGGAACGTTTTGCCAGGCAGTGGCTTCTTCAGTCCAATACAAAGAATGGTGGGAGATGAGGAAGAGTTTGAGGTAATCAGTCCCTCAGCCTGGAGTCGATGTGTTCTGTCCATCAATCCTGGACAGAACACAAACTACATGCTGAAGGACTGATTACCTCATTCTCCTCATCTCCCACCATTCTCCTCTGTACAGTGGACCCCCGAGTTTCGAAAGGTTCTTACTTCGTAAACATCGTGTTTCGTAAGCTTTTTACGACTTCGAGAATCGTAAAACCGCTCGTGTTTCGTAACGTATTAGACCTGTCCGCCTGCTCCGCGCCTGCGCGGGACGCAGGACGCCGCCAGTGAAGCGTTGTTTACCATTGAGAGAACATTACCTAGCGCGCTCTTTCAAACATTCACACTACATTTGGTGTTTTTTTTGGTGCTTTAGTGATTGTCACTGTGAAATAAGTCACCATGGGTCCAAAGAAGCTTCCTAGTGGCACCCCTGTGGTAGCATTCATGCAGGGAGTGTAGCATTCATGCAGGGAGTATAGCAGGCATGCAGGGAGTGTAGCATTCATGCAGGGAGTGTAGCATTCATGCAGGGAGTGTAGCATTCATGCAGGGAGTGTAGCATTCATGCAGGGAGTGTAGCATTCATGCAGGGAGTGTAGCATTCATGCAGGGAGTGTAGCAGGCATGCAGGGAGTATAGCAGGCATGCAGGGAGTGTAGCATTCATGCAGGGAGTGTAGCAGGCATGCAGGGAGTGTAGCATTCATGCAGGGAGTGTAGCATTCATGCAGGAGTGTAGCATTCATGCAGGGAGTGTAGCAGGCATGCAGGGAGTGTAGCAGGCATGCAGGGAGTGTAGCAGGCATGCAGGGAGTGTAGCAGGCATGCAGGGAGTTTAGCATTGATGCAGGGAGTTTAGCATTGATGCAGGGAGTTTAGCAGGCATGCAGGGAGTGTAGCTTTCATGCAGGGAGTGTAGCAGACATGCAGGGAGTGTAGCAGGCATGCAGGGAGTGGGGATTTCCCTTCGTAGAGGCTGAAGAATTCCTCCCCCAACAAGTGTTTAATTGTGATGAAACAGGCCTGTTTTGGAAGAAAATGCCCAAGAGGACCTTCATTACTCCTTACTCTATCTTCCAGATGCCTGCAACTCTTCAATAAAGGTAAGTAAATGTATATATATATATATATTGTTTTAATTATTTTATATGTGAATATTTTTTTGTGGAACGGATTAATTGTATTTACATTATTTCTTATGGGAAATAATGGTTCGAATTTCGAAAACCTCGTGTTAAGTACTAGCTCCAGGAACGGATTAATTACGATACTCGGGGGTCCACTGTATTGGACTGAAGAAGCCACAGCCTGGCAAAAATTGTCCTCAATAGGCTCTGGTCCAACATGAGGCCTGGTCACAGACCGGGCCGCAGGGGCGTTGACCCCTGGAATTCTCTCCAGGTAAACTCCAGGTAATATAAATTCCTAAATGTTGCACCATTACATCACAAATCATGACAATTCAAAGTTTTTTTCTTATGGATCTCAACCAATTTCTAAAATTCACAAATAATTTAGAAATTTGTCCCTCCCCCCATGATTTATTACAGATTTTGTGCAATGTACAAATGCTAATTTTACAAAATTGCACAATATTTCACTCAAAATACTATGAAATAGAAAAAAATGTATAGATAACAGC
>WNWK01011094.1:0-37500 GCA_009830355.1 Cherax destructor | reverse complement strand
CTTCAGAGTGCAGATACTGTACTTCCCACCTCCACTCCTCCTACAGAGTGCAGATACTGTACTTCCCACCTCCACTCCTTCAGAGTGCAGATACTGTACTTCCCACCTCCATTCTTCCTTCAGAGTGCAGATACTGTACTTCCCACCTCCACTAATCCTTCAGAGTGCAGATACTGTACTTCCCACCTCCACTCCTCCTTCAGAGTGCAGGCACTGTTCTTCCTACCTCCACCCCTCCTTTAGAGTGCAGGCACTGTTCTTCCCACCTCCAGGGCTCAAGTCCAGCTAACCAGTAATTTTTTTCCTTTTTTTACATTTATTTATTATTTTTATTTATTAACACATCGGCCGATTCCCACCAAGGCAGGGTGGCTCGAAAAAGAAAAACTTTCATCATCATTCACTCCATCACTGTCTTGCCAGAGGGGTGCTTTACACTACAGTTATAAAACTGCAACATTAACACCCCTCCTTCAGAGTGCAGACACTGTACTTCCCATCTCCAGGACTCAAGTCCGGCCTGCCGGTTTCCCTGAATCCCTTCATAAATGTTACTTTGCTCACACTCCAACAGCACGTCAAGTATTAAAAACCATTTGTCTCCATTCACTCCTATCAAATACACTCACACATGCTTGCTGGAAGTCCAAGCCCCTTGCACACAAAACTTCCTTTACCCCCTCCCTCCAACCTTTCCTAGGCCGACCCCTACCCCGCCTTCCCTCCACTACAGATTTATACATCTCGGTTATTCTGTCTCGTTCCATTCTCTCTACATGTCCGAACCACCTCAACAACCCTCCTCAGCTCTCTGGATAATAGTTTTGGTAATCCGCACCTCCTCCTAATTTCCAAACTCCGAATTCTCTGCATTATATTCACACCACACATTGACCTCAGACATGACATCTCCACTGCCTCCAGCCTTCTCCTCGTTGCAACATTCATCACCCATGCTTCACACCCATATAAGAGTGCTGGTATAACTATACTCTCATACATTCCCTTCTTTACTTCCATGGACAAAGTTCTTTGTCTCCACAGACTTCAGTGCTCCACTCACCCTTTTTCCCTCATCAATTCTATGATTCACCTCATCCTTCATAGACCCATCTGCTGACATGTCCACTCCCAAATATCTGAATACATTCACCTCCTCCATACTCTCTCCCTCCAATCTGATATCCAATCTTTCGTCACCTATTCTTTTTGTTATCCTCATCACCTTACTCTTTCCTATATTCACTTTCAATTTTCTTCTTTACACACCCTACCAAATTCATCCACCAACCTCTGCAACTTCTCTTCAGAATCTCCCAAAGCACAGTGTCATCAGCAAAAAGCAACTGTGACAACTCCCACTTTGTATTTGATTCTTTATCTTTTAACCCCACACCTCTTGCCAAGACCCTCGCATTCACTTCTCTTACAACCCCATCTATAAATATATTGAACAACCATGGTGACATCACACATCCTTGTCTAAGGCCCACTTTTACTGGGAAATAGTCCCTTCCCTCCTACACACTCTAACTTGAGCCTCACTATCCTCATAAAAACTCTTCACTGCTTTCAGTAACCTACCTCCTATTCCATACACCTGCAACATCTGCCACATTGCCCCCTATCCACCCTATCATACGCCTTTTCCAAATCCATAAATGCCACAAAACCTCTTTACCCTTATCCAAATACTGTTCACCTATATGT
This sequence comes from Cherax destructor, assembly GCA_009830355.1. Lineage (NCBI taxonomy): Eukaryota > Metazoa > Arthropoda > Malacostraca > Decapoda > Parastacidae > Cherax > Cherax destructor. The sequence continues at coordinate 35,790 of WNWK01011094.1, read as the reverse complement.
TTTACTGTAAACACTTGGTCTACACACCCCCTACCTTTCCTAAAGCCCCCTTGTTCATCTGCTATCCTGCTTTCTGTCTTACTCTTAATTCTTTCAATAATAACTCTACCATACACTTTACCAAGTACACTCAACAGACTTATTCCCCTATAATTTTTGCACTCTCTTTTGTACCCTTTGCCTTTATACAAAGGAACAATACACGCTCTCTGCCAATCCCTAGGTACCTTACCCTCTTCCATACATTTATTAAATAATAGCACTAACCACTCCAAAACTATATCCCCACCTGCTTTTAACATTTCTATCTTTATCCCATCAATCCCAGCTGCTTTACCCCCTTTCATTCTACCCACTGCATCACGAACTTTCCCCACACTCAACTGGCTCTTCCACACTCCTACAAGATGTTATTCCTCCTTGCCCTATACACGAAATCACAGCTTCCCTATCTTCATCAACATTTAACTCCTCAAAATATTCCCTCCATCTTCCCGATACCTCTAACTCTCCATTTAATAACTCTCCTCTCATATTTTTAACTGTCAAATCCATTTGTTCCCTAGGCTTCCTCAACTTATTAATCTCACTCCAAAAATTTTTCTTATTTTCAACAAAATTTGTTGATAACATCTCACCCACTCTCTTATTTGCTCTTTTTTTACATTGCTTCACCACTCTCTTAACCTCTCTTTTTCTCTCCATATACTCTTCCCTCCTTGCATCACTTCTACTTTGTAAAAACCTCTCATATGCTAACTTTTTCTCCCTTACTACTCTCTTTACATCATCATTCCACCAATCGCTCTTCTTCCCTCCCGCACCCACTCGCCTGTAACCACAAACTTCTGCTGAACACTCTAACACTACATTTTAAATCTACCCCATACATCTTCGACCCCATTGCCTACACTCTCACTAGCCCATCTATCCTCCAATAGTTGTTTATATCTTACCCTAACTGCCTCCTCTTTTAGTTTATAAACCTTCACCTCTCTCTTACTTACTGCTTCTATTTTCCTTGTATCCCATCTACCTTTACTCCCACTGTAGCTATAACTAAAAAGTGATCTGATATATCTCTGGCCCTCTATAAACATGTACATCCTGAAGTCTACTCAACAGTCTTTTATCTACCAATACATAGCCCAACAAACTACTGTCATTACGCCCTACATCATATCTTGTATACCTATTTATCCTCTTTTTCTTAAAATATGTATTACCTATAACTAAACCCCTTTCTATACAAAGTTCAATCAAAGGGCTCCCATTATCATTTACACCTGGCACCCTAAACTTACCTACCACACCCTCTCTACATGTTTCTCCTACTTTAGCATTTACGTCCCCTACCACAATTACTCTCTCACTTGGTTCAAAAGTTCCTATACATTCGCTTAACATCTCCCAAAATCTCTCTCTCTCCTCTACAACATTTCTCATCTCACAACATTTATTCGAGGAAACGTTCTGGCACTAGCAACTTCATTAGGACTGAAGAATCCACTCGTGGCAAAACGTTTCATCTAATAAACGTCCTGAAGTGTACATAAGTGTGTTTTTCCATATTTGGTCATTATCACCATAACATTTTTCTGTTCCTGGAATAATCACTACTCGTCCTACCTTTCACCCCAGATATATACGACAGAACCCCCGTATCCATGGATTTGGTTTCCACGGTTTCAGTTATCCATGGTTTACAGTGGCCCGAAAATAGCCCTTAATTTTGCTTAATAACGGCCCCAAAGCACAAAAGTAATGATGCTGGTTTTTCTTCAAAGCTTAAGAGAAGCCATGAAGTGCTTCCCATCAGTAAAAAGGTAATAATTCTCCACTTATTTTGTGTAATTTATCAGTTAAACTATCACAGGTATGTATGTAAACAAAAAATGACTTATATGTAGGTTTCACTACTATCCGTGGTTCCAGGTATCCACTGTAGGCCTTGGAACATATCCCCCGCAGATACGAGGGGTACTACTGTATATATCCTCTTCTTCTCTATATGCCCAAATAACCTCTACACTCTTTCTTCCCCCTCCAGGACTTTCAGTTATACTCTTGTCGACCCCACATCGTCTTAACTTCTACACTCTGAATCCTCTGCATAATATTCACAATACACTTGGCTCTCAACTTCATGGTGAAGTGGAAAAGAATCCTTCCTCCGTAAGCCAGGTGTGCCATAAGAGGTGACTAAAATGCCGGGAACAAAGGGCTAGTAATCCCCTGTATAACTTACCAAATTGAAAAAGAAAAACTTTTCTTTTTCTTTTTAGGTCACCCTGCCTTGGTGGGATACAGCCAGTTTGTTGGGGAAAAAAACAACTTTTGTTTCTTCTCTTTTTGGGTCACCCTGTTATGGTGGACTGAACACAACAACTCCAGGCTGAGGGACTGATTACCTCAAACTTCTCATCTTCCACCTTTCTCTGCATTGAACTAAAGAAGCCACTGGCTGGAAAAAATTTTCCAGAATAAAACTACCCAAATGTTTCAACTTGTTGTACCAAGTAGATGTGGTCAAAAATCAGTTAACCATCAATACCATTAAAGAAGATTTCATTAAGTTTTTAACCTAATATTAACACTGCCAATAATACAAAGAGATGAAAATGACTACGATGCAGCACCCACCTAGGAATTACTACTACCATCAGAACTAAGTGTTAAACCCACAAGGATCATACAGCATTTCTCCCTACCACCTAGGAAGACAAAAAATAAGATCAGCAATCCTACCTGAGCACAGCAGAACTGCCGTATCTGCGGATTCAGTTATCCGAGGTTTACTGTGGCCCAAAAACAGCCCTAGTTTTGCTTGATAATGGCCCCAAAGCACAAAAGTAGTGATGGTGTTAGTTCTTCAAAGCCTAACAGAAGCTGTGAAGTGCTTCCTATAAGTGAAAAAGTGCTAATTCTTGACTTATTGTGCATAATTTATCAATTAAACTTTAATGACTTATATACTGGATTCACTATTATCAGCTGTTTCGGGTATCCACAGTAGGTCTTGTAAAGTATCGCCCTGGATACGAGGGGACTACTGAACAAATAATTTAACAGGTTTCTATTTCAAACTCATCTGAGAGGCCAATAGTACCTCTATGGATGGTTGCTGTCTACAAACCTACTACAGTGGTACCTCGGTTAACGATATTTTTTCGTTCCAGAATGCTGTTCAAGTGCCATTACCAAACAAATTTATCCCCATAAGAAATAATGTAAAACAGACTAGTCCTTTTAGACCCCCAAAAATACACTTACAAAAGCATTTAAAAAAATAAACTTACATAAAAGGACGAGTTTGGGGACCATCGTTAACTGAGGTACCACTGTATGTGAAAGCACAGTGCAGTGGGAAGCAGTGTCTGAGCTTTAAAGGATGCCACATTACTGGAAAGACAGCAAGAGATCGAGTCATGGAGAATGTTTTCCTTCTTCAGATATCCTTGTCTATGTGGGAAAGGGTCTGAGCTAAAGAAAAAAAATTACAGCCTCTCCTCACTTAGGTACGTACTCGTTTAAAGACCGCTTGGACTTACGGCCAGCTCTTCAACCAGTATGCAAACCTAAGTAATGTATATTAAGAGCTGATTTCCTCTATTCTGTTTATTACAGTATACAGCACACTACTATATAAACATTTAAAAATATATTAAAAATGTTATAAATGGTGCAAAGGTGACATTACAAAAATATCTAAAGATGATTGACACAAACCCACTACCAGTACAGTATGCTCTTCACTTAATGACCCATTTGCATACCGACCTACTCTTAGGAACGGAACCCCATCGTTAAGTGAGGAGAGGTTGTATTACACCCTGAGCAGTCAAAGTACATCACTGAACCAGTCATCTGTAAATAAAGATGGTATTTGGTAGACCCTCTTTTAGTGTGTGGACTATGTTCCTGAAAATCGGCACCTTATGATTAACGGTATACTACAAAAATAACCCGCACATAAAAGCTTATGACGACGTTTCAGTCTGACCTGGACCATTTACAAGTTACACTAACACATGAAGGCAAAGGAGCCAGTATATATAAAAGAGGGAGACAGGGACGAGACAGAGAGGAATAAAGAAGGAGTAGAGAAGTAGTGGTAGAGGTAATACTAGTAGTGGAAGTAGTAGTAGTAGTTGTGGTAAGTAGGGGAAGTAGTGGTAGTGGCACAAGGAAAACAAAGGGGAGAAGTGAGACAGTAGTAGTAGTAATGGTTCTTGATAAACAGCATTATGTGAAGTCATGAACACTATGGAAAAAAAAGGGGGGTCTGTTCCAGACACCATCAGATTTGCCAATCAAATTTTTTATTGACCTACTACGTAAAATTTACTACAGTATAACCTGCCTCACACTGAATGAATCATTATTTGTAGCATTTGAAGAGAGTAGGGAGCATTAATGTGTGACTACTAAGCCAACTGGTTGTAGAAAGGTCGATTAGCTGATGCAAGAATTACATATCATAAAAATAAAAAGCCACATTTCCCTATTAAACTGTACCAAGCATACAGTAAGCCTCATAAATATGCACATTCATAAGTACGCCTTTAACAGACTCTTTGACAGGTTCGAGAAGTATCAGGGCAACTTTTGCTTGTTGAAAATGAAATAAAATACCAACAATTTGAAGATTAAGACATATGCAACAGTCAGATATCAAACTCTTCTCCAGGTTGAGGGACTGACCACCTCGAATACTTTTTCTCCAAGGTTGATGCACTGATTACATCATCTTTATTGCATTACTACTGCTGCCTCTGTATTTGACTGAAGAAGCCTACTGTGTAGGTGAAACGTTTCATCAAAAAAGATATCCAACTGTTGTACATGTGTCTTAATCTTCAACTTTTGCACAAAAGACAGTGCTCTTTGCCACAATGCCAAAGACCAAGAACTTGCCTTTTTTTTTTTTTTAACACAGCGGCTGTCTCTCACCAAGGCAATGTGACATGAAAAAGAAGAAACAAAAGTTTTTCTTCTTTTTACATTAAGTAATTTATACAGAAGAGGTTACTAGCCCCTTGCTTCTGGCATTTTAGCCACCTATTATGACATGCATGGCTTACGGAGGAAGGATTCTTCTCCACTTCACCATGGTTAAATTATTTTCAATCGCCAATAAGTTCAACAACTGGAGAAATACTGACCGATGCAGGAAGGCTGCTAAGTCCAGGAAGAACAGTTCAAAACTGACCTTGCCATGTACGGTTTGTATTTCTAACGGCTTCACCATAGCTGTTCACGTGATCACCATGTGATCTTGTGTTAGCCAATCATAGGCAGTCCCTTTTTGAATGCCCGAGTGCCCGCTCACCAGTGAGGCAGTTCCACTCAGTTAGGCAGTGCAGCCGGACGACATTAGGCCTAGGCTCTCAGCTCCCATATATCAACGGTCCACGGTCCATTAAACGCTACCAAAACCAAGCTCATCTTCTTGCGTAGATTTGGTAATATTACCAAATCTACGCAAGAACCCCCACAACACAGCCAAACTATTTGACATCTCTCAAAAAGACACTGTCAACATAATAATAACAAAGGAGGATGGGCAGTCCTTGTAGATACAATAGCATTTTTTTATTAACACATCGGTAGTTTCCCACCAAGGCAGGGCGACCCAAAAAAGAAGAAACGGTTTCATCATCATTCACTCCATCGCTATCTTGCACAGGCATGCCTACACTAGTTAAAAAACTGCAACATCCACACCCCTCCTTTAGAGCGCAGGCACTGTACTTCCCTTCTCCAGGACTCATGTAGGAGGATTATTCAGGTCAGTGCTCAAAAAAGTAGCACCATACCAACCAAGGCAGCACTTCTACAAGAAATAACAGATACTGGCCAGTGTTGAGAGACTTCTTTTGTCAGATAAACATTAAACAAAATGTCATAGTTCACATAAAATGTGTTTTAATAACATTTTGCTGTGCAAAAGTGCAGGTTTAATATCATATTCATTACAAAAGTAAATTATTATAAACTTGAAATAAAACATTAAACAATTTAACAATACTTTTATTCATGTTTCACGTGAGTACATGCAATGTGCCAATAATAGCTACTTGTAAATATTGACCGATCTGTCTAATTTTTTGCATGTATACTTACATTTCAATGTGTAACAAACAGCCTTGTGAAGAAAGATATTTGCAGCTTTTATTGGGCAACACTGTCAAAGAATCAATATCAAATATAATGGGTAGAAGTCTCATGATCCCCATCAAGAGAACTACAGGACCCTGCAATGCAAGAAAACTATAGAAGCCTGTACAGGTATCCCTCAACTTTCGCGTTTTCTACTTTCGCGGGCTTCACACACTCGCGAATTCCCGGCCGCCAAATTCCCAGCCGCCAAATTCCCACCCACCAAATCATATTTAAGTTTCCCGCCACCCGAGCGTCCCTTCTACCTTCCCTCTGACCCAGAAGCCAGCCCACCCACCACTCACTCACTGAGTGTTTTGTTTGTTCATTATTTGTTATTAAACTACAGTATAACATGTATGTAGTACTATATAGTACAATATTTTACTATGTTTTCATGCGTTTTATGATTGTTCATGGTTCAATAGGTTAAGGAAGCAGTAAGTAATGAATGTACTAAATAAAGGTTATCTATCTATTACATTTATTCCAAATTGATATCAGAAACATGATAAATACCCTAGAACTGTAATAAAGATGCTGAAATGAATAATATATGCCATATTATATGAGGGGTAAGAGAGCAGGACGCTGCCATATGAGATGTTTACATCAGGGTAAACATGCCTAAATCACTCTTGTTATAAGAACAAATGCAAAAATAGCATTTATTATTTTTAGAATAATAATAATTTATAATAATTGATCTGGAACACTTTAAATGTCATCAGTATTTGGTAGCTGACATTTAGAGCACTCAACAGCAATTATTATTAATTATTATTATTTATAATTATTATTTCCCTACAATATATTGTAGGGAGATAATAATAATTATTATTATTATTAATATTATTTTCTTACAATATATTGTAGGGAAATAATAATAATATTATTATTATTATTATAATCAAAAGAATAATAATAATAATAATAATAATACTTAATAATAATTGCCGTGGAGTGCTCTAAATGTCAGCTACCATATACTGATAACATTTAAAGTGCTCCAGATCAATTATTATAAATTATTATTATTCTAAAAACAATAAATGCTATTTTTGCATTTGTTCTTACGACAGGAGTGATTTAGGCATGTTTACCCTGATGTAAACATCTCATATGGCGGCGGTCCTGCTCTCTCACCCCTCATATAATATGGCATATATTATTCATTTCAGCATCTTTATTACAGTTCTAGGGTATTTATCATGTTTCTGATATCAATTTGGAATAAATGTAATAGATAGATAACCTTTATTACTAATATTAGTGTAATTACACAACATTTTATTAGCAATAAGGCTAACATCCATCACCCATGACGACTCACCAGACACTGAATGTTACTGCGCCTCTCCCTCCCTCCAATAGCTCCTCCCACTTCGTAACAATGTTAGATGGTGAATTTAATGTATTTTTCTGTAAGCTTAACTCGTTGTATGTGTATTTTACTTTTTATTGTTTTCTGTAATATATGAGTTATGCAAATTAAAATAAAGTTATGAAGTTGGAGTTTCATTTTTTGTTCTAATGTATACATATTTAATTCAACATTTGGCATCATTACAAAGTGGGCGGAGCTACAGCAGAGGCAGAAGAAGCAGTGTCAGTAACTTGATTCCCCATGACACTTCACAACACTATAAAATATGTATTGTATAATTATACTATTACAGGCCTCCCTTCACAGCCAGCTCATGTCAAAATAACATGTTTATAGTACATTATTTTACGATGTTTATATGTGTTTTATGATTGTTCATGGTTCAATAGGTTAAGGAAGCAGTATTGTATTATATTTCCCTACAATATATTGGGGCACCAAACATTCGCGATTTTTCAACATTCACGAGGCTCTTGATCCCCTAACCCTCGCGAATGTTGAGGGATACCTGTAGTTTGTTGAAACAGGAAAAGAGGCCCACAGCAAGACTTAGTGAGCAGGAAGAGAGGCAGGATCACCTGCCTAATCTGAAGAACTATACGGATGCTCCTCCCTTTACGATATTTCAACTTTACGATGGTGCAATAGCAATGCACATTCAGTAGCGATTCATGTTAGTTCTATGCTTCACGACATTCTTCAGGCCCGGTGTGCTTTCAGCTGATTAAATTAATGGTCAGTACCTGTACAACTTATCACTACATGTACAGTACCTGTATCATCCTTGGGTAATCAAGTAAATTTAAAACTTTTTTTTGTACGTACTGTACAGTACTGTATATTTATTGATAGGATAAACTAGTACGTAATTGTTTGTTTATTTACTTATTCATTTATTATATTATATTCATATTCGACTTACGATATTTTCAACTTACAATAGGTTCATCAGAACATAACCACATCATAAGTTGAGGAGCACCTGTACAGTCGTCCCTTGAGTTAGGATGGTCTCGAGTTACGATAGTTCAGATACAATGGTTGGTGCGTGTGGGCAGGGCTCAGCCAACCAGCTATGTGGCAGCTTGCCTCTTGGTCAATGTCTGAGCCAATAGGAGCATCAGTGGGGGTGTGGGGGGGTGTGGCTGAACAGCCAATCAGCAATGGAAATGAGTGTCTCTAAGGTATCATCTCAGCCAATAGCAGCATTTGTATTACAATATACTGTTTCCCCTTCAGTTTGAAGCTACCAGGTGTGTTAACTGCACAAACTCTGCATTATTTACCCTTCATTGCTGCCTCTGTGATTTAATTACACCATCTTTTGTGCTACGAAGTCATCACGGCCCCCTAATATGTGCTGTAAACAGGCAGTTTCTCTGAAGATCAAGCAAGAAAATGCAAAATAAACATGGAGCTAGAATTAGTGCAGTGGTGCATGAGTATGACTTCCCAAAATCAATCATCTCTACTATCATCAAGCAAAAACAAATAAAGAATATTAAAGTGGCTGACAAATTTCAAGAGTTGTTTACCCACTGGGAAGGTGTAATAAGAATCATAAAAAAGCAACCAGACATTGAAAAACTGAACTCACTTAATGATTTTTTAAAAATAATGTTTTGTCTTATTTTAAGAGCCTCAAAAGAAACCAACAATAAAAAACAACTCTGGACAGCGTCTTCAAGAGGCAGTAGTTGGAAGGTGCTTCTCCTTTCAACCAGTAACCTCCTCTCCACCACCACCACACCACCAACTTTTCCAAGTCCAAGGTACAGTAAAAGTTGCACTTCCGGGGTCATGGAACGAATTACATACCGTAAAACTATATATTTTGAAAGACTGGATATCAGGTTAGGAGGGAGTATGGAAGAAATGAATGTGTTCAGATATTTGGGAATGGACTTGTTGGCAGATGGGTCTATGCAAGATGAGGTGAACCATAGAAATGATGAAGGGAAAAAGGCGAGCAGTGCACTGAGGTATCTGTGGAGACAAAGAACATTATCTATGGAAGCAAAGATTGAAATGAATGAGAGTATAGTGGTACCAACACTCTTATATGGGTATGAAGCTTGGGTTGTGAATGTTGCAGTGAGGAGGTTGGAGATAGTGCAGATGTAGTGTCTGAGGGCAATGTGTGGCGTAAATATTATGCAGAGAATTTGTAGTGTGGAAATTAGGTGGTGGTGTGGAGTTACTAAAGGTATTATCCAGAAGGCTGAGGAGGGGTTGCTGAGGTGATTTGGCATTTAGAGAGGCATTTAGTAGAGGTCATCCTAGGAAAGGATGGAGGGAGGGGGGTAAAGGAAGTTTTGTGTGCAAAGGGCTTGGACATACAGGAGACATGTGTGAGTATGTTAGATAGGAGTGGAGACAAATGGTTTTTGGGACCCAACGAGCTGTTGGAGTGTGAGTAGGGTAACATTTTATGAAGGGATTCAGCGAAACTGGCTAGCCAGACTTGAGTCCCGGAGGTAGGAAGTACAATGCCTGCACTCTAAAGGAGGGGGTTGGGATATCTACTGTTTGGAGGGACATCTGAACTGTCATATCAGCACGACTCTGGCAAGACAGTGGTAGTGTGAATGAGGTGAAAGTGCCTCTTTTTTGGTTCTCCCTACCTCGATGGGAGACGGCCAGTGTATTAAAAAAAAATACGAGGATTGTTACTGGAAAATTAACAAATTATAGAGGGTTCTATAGTACAGTATCTACTGCAAGGGGTCTTCTATATGGCTGTCATATATGTATAGGGACTTGTAGTTCTCCACTATTTTTTTTATATATACAGCATCCTATAGTGATCCAAGGTATTGTTAATGGCAACAGCATATATCCATTGTGCTGACTTTGCATAAATTTTATTTCCTTATCTCTAAACCTTTTATCCAAATTATTAACCACTTTGGTAAGTAATGTTTGTCATCTGCACTGCTGTAAACCTTACTGCTTGATGCTCTTTTGGATCTCAAGTTGGATGGGTTAAAATATAGAGCGGGTTTTTGAAGTGGGACATAATTTAAAGCACGATGTCTTATGCAAAACCATCACTGTGAAAAAATAGTGAAATTCCAAGCACTTTCATGATTTCTCACATTATCAAGGACCTTGTTTTGCATATTGTGATATCACCTGTTTATTGTGATCTTATTGCATAATGTCTTATGTGAAGGCTGTGGAGCAAGTCTTACTCTCTAGCCAGTCACAAGGGAGTAGTATGGTATGAACTCTCAAGAACTCTTTCGACACAGTGCTACACAAGAGACTGGCGAGTACAAATAGATGAGTATTACAGAAGGCTGCGAGAGGTCGTTTAAATGGGATAAAGGTGATTGTTAAGCGAATTTGTTTCTTTGTGTATCTTGTCAAATTTACGTTATGCGAACAGAAATGTGGGGCATTACTGCATATGGTACTATATAAAAAGAGGCACCCTGCCTAGTTTGGAAAAGGCTTATGTGTTATAAAAAAGCTTTGCAATCAATCATAATGTCGTTTTTCTACCTAAAATCGATAGTAAAGCCATCTATAAGTCAGTCATGCACACAAGAACCCTCCATAAACTATCAGTTGAAGATAACCATTTTTCTCCACACATCTACATGTCATGCAACTAAGAACAAGAGAGGGAAAATAGACACAAATGCAGTATAATGCAATCCTTTATTGACTGTTTCGCCCACACAGTGGACTTATTAAGTCAAATATATCTAGGGAGTATAGCAATGTCTATAGTTTGGTGGGAAATATTGAGCATTTCCCACCAGACTCTTCACGTCACTATGCTCCCCATATACGTACATGTATAGTATTCATGTACTCTGCTTATGAGTATATTCAGGAAGCATAGCGATATGTATAGTCTGGTGGAAAATTCTGAGCATTTCCCACCAAACACTTCACGTCACTATGCTCCCCATATATAAGTACCCATGTACACTCTACTCAGGTAGATCTGTTTGTCCACTGTGTGAGCCAAACATAGTCAATAAAGGATCGCATTATACTGCATTTGTGACTATTTTTCCACTGTGTCGGTATTTTATACCATTTATCTCCAAGAACAAGAGTCCTTAAATTTAGCTTCCTGATCAGATAACAGATGAATAAGAGAGAGAGAGACTTCAGCCCACCAACACTATTACATTAACCTATAAATGGTATAACATGCAATGTTGGAAGTATCATATTGAAGATATACAATACCAACAAGTTGATGAATGAGACATATATGCAACACTTGGGCAATAAAGGTACCCAAGTGTTGCACATGTGTCTTATTTATCAATGTTGGTAGTTATCATATTATTGAAGATATACAGTACCAACAAGTTAATGAATGAGACACATATGCAATACTTGGGAAATACAGGTACTCAAGTGTTGCATATGTGTTTTATTCATCAATGTTAGTACCATTAGGAATACAAGTCAATGGAAACAGAGAAACCCACTTAGAGACCTAAGGGAAACAATTAAGAATGGGTTGTGAATTTTTACCTCTCACTGCTGAAGAGGGTCTCAATTAGACACTGAAATACTTTTTTTTTTTTTGACACACCAGCCGTATCCCACCGAGGTAGGGTGACCTAAAAATAAAAATGTATTTTTTTTTAATTTAGTAATTTATACAGAAGAAGGGGTTACTAGCCCCTTGCTCCCATTGAAATATATAGGATGAAATATATTCCTCTATTTACACCATGGGAAAGTGGACAAGAATCCTTCCTCCGTAAGCCATGCATGTCATAAGAGGAGACTAAAATGCTGGGAGCAAGGGGCTAGTAACCCCTTCTCCTGTATAAATTACTAAATTTTAAAGGAGAAACTTTTGTTTTTTCTTTTTAGGTCATTCTGCCTCAGTGAGATATGGCCAATTCGTTGAAAAAAAAATTCTTCACATTCTCCCAATGGGTTTCTCCACTATCATACTATACGTCATAGACCTAAAGCATACACCTAAATTCTGAAAGTAAAATTATTTTGAATAGTACTACTGTAAAACTATTTATAATACAGAGATGATAAACTTTCTGTAAAATATATTTTTTGCTAAGGGAAGGACTGAATATTTTTCTTTGTCTTACTCAATTTTTTAACAATTCTCAAAAATATAGAAAATAATATTTAGAATATTTTCCCTTATTCATAATAATTGAGAAAATTATGAATTTTATAGTGGAAAATTTCTTTAGAACAGAACTTTCTGAATACAAAATATTTTCCATAATTTAAGAATTTTTCAAAGTAAAAATTTGGAAATTTTAATTTAGAAAATATTTAAACTGTTTTTAACGAACAAGAAACAATTTTTTCCAAATAAAAGAAATTAAAAATACTGCAACATATTCTCTATTCAGAAAATTTTAACAGAAACAATTCCTAACGACTTAAGAAAAATATGTAATGTGGATATTCTCCCAGAATAAGATAAATTCCACTTTCTCTTAACAGGAATCTTCTATAACCCAAACACACCCAAACATTAATTAACCCAGGTGCTACAAGTACCGGGAACTTCCATAATTATATGACACATTAACCACCAAAGACATGATGTAATATAACCTGCTCCTTAACTACAAATTTGTATTCATGTAGGTAATTACACATATTCCTGCATGGAAAAACAAGCATATACATACCGGTGGAGGAAAAGCCATGGGAGGGAGGTTGCTGGGAGCACGGGAGTGAAAGTCCCGCATCTCCCGCATGAAATCTTGGTACGTCTGCAACGAAGATTCCAAACACTGTTTATAAAAAGATAATGGGTGTGTCAAGAATGCAGGCAAGTCCCCTCCCCCCTCCCCCCACCCCAAAAAAATGAATATAAATAAATATACAAATGAAAAAACAAGAGCAGAAATACTGTTATGGATCATTGTGCCAGTGAAAAATTGAGTACAAGATCATTGTACAGGTGAAAAATTGACTATGAGAGTTCCCAACTAATGAACATTTTGTGCTCCTGGTGACATAACTTATATTTTCCTCTTTTTTTTTTTACAGTCAAACACTGAAAGTTCAGGTGGATCAGAGGCGGTGGAATTCTTTTATCCATCTCAACTATTCAACTGTAAAAATCTAATGAAAATCTTAAAGACAAAACATTTTACTGTACAAATAACCACATCAATGTTTTAATGCGAAAACAAAAATTCTTTTCAATTTTCTAAAACATCAGATTTTGAACCTTGTATGATCGACAGCTCATAACCAGTTTTCATATAGAAAACAAAAGAACAGATGATGATTGAACAGCATTTGCAAAAGAAGTACCATATATCTGAAGTATTATACCACGGGTGGGGTTCGAACCCGCGGTCAGAGAGTCTCAAAACTCTAAGACCGTGGTGCCTATGCTAACCTTCCTATGGTGTAGAAATATACCTAGTTGGATGAATCTTATTGAAGCTAGCTGGCCTAGTGGCTTACGCGACGGTCTTAGAGTTTTGAGACTCTCTGACCGCGGGTTCGAACCCCACCCGTGGTATGGTTTGTTTGCAATCGTGTCATTACGATTTCGTGAGTCATCTGAAGTATTATTATGGACCGTGTTCCTGAGTGTGGAAGTTAGTAATGTAAGTGTGTGTAAGTTGGGGATGCCCTATACTCATGCTCTCAGCTTCCAATTTGGCAGCATACAATTATGACTCATGAAATCATAACAACATGATTACAAACAAATCACGGAACAGGTGGGGTTTGAACCATGGCAAGTGAGTCTTAAAGCTCCAGACCAGTGGCTTACACACAGGAATGGAGTTTTACCATTCACTCACCATTGGTTCAAACACCATCCATTCTGTGGTTACCATACATTTACATGTACAGTGGACCCCTGAGTAACGAGCAAAATTCATTCCAGAAGCCTGCTCAAGTGCCATTACCGAACGAATTTACTCCCTTAAGAAATAATGTCAAGTAGGTTAGCCCATTTCAGACCCCCAAAAATACACTTACAATATTATACTTACATAATTGTACGATTTCCGGGGTGCTCGTTACTTGGGGGTCCACTGTATATCTGTTTGAAGAGTAACTGAAGCATCCTGAATAGCACTGGGTACTCAAAATAAAGAGGTAGAACCCATGGGGAATACATACCCAATAGTAATTTACAACTTTTTTCTCTCTCATTCATATACAGTAGGGTCCCGCTTTTCGGCGTTCCGTTTATACGGCGAGTTCAAATTATGACCAAAACTTTTGTATACGGTGAGCGGTCTTTCAGATATGGCACGCGCCACCTGGTTTGTTTACATTTTCCGTGAGCACATCTCTCTATTATGTAATCATCACTCTTGGGCACATTAAATGTCCAATTTTACGTCAATATAGACATTTTCATTAATCCATCTATGATATTTTCTTCAAAATTATATAAGAAACACATTACATAGCATATAAACACGCTGTTTATATGCTATGTAGGTGTGGTTGCCGGGGGGAGGGAAAACATTACATAATACAGTCATACCTCGGTTAGCGATGGCGTCGGATACTGATAAAATCGGTTAGCGATACATTTTTACGTCAAAATATTGACTCAGTTTACGATAATTGTTCGGTTTACGATATTCGTCCCGGACGCGTCCGCGTGGCGCCCAGCTGTGCGGGCACTCCAGGGAGCGTCAGTGTGCTATTGTTTACAAGCGAGCGACCACCACCCACGCATTCATACCAGTATACTATTGTCATTATTCCACTGTTTTTAGTGCTTGCAACTGCTAAATAAGCTACCATGGGTCCAAAGAAAGCTCCTAGTGCCAGCCCTGTGGTAAAGAGGCTCAGAAATACAGTAGAACTGAAGGAGATAATAGAAAAATATGAAAGTGGAGTGAGTATCACTGAGCTGGCCAGGCTGTATGGTAAAGCCTATTGTACCATCACTACCATTGTGGCCAAGGGAAATACACGTAAAATCAAGGAAGCTGTTGTTGCGAAAGGTGCATTTGTGATCACAAAACAGAGATCGCAAGTGCTGGAAGATGTGGAAAATTTGTTGTTGGTGTGGATCAACGAGAAACAGTTAGCAGGAGATAGTGTTACGCAGGCAATAATATGTGAAAAATCAAAGCAGTTGCATGATGATCTCGTTAAGAAAATGCCTGCAACGATTGCTGAAGTGAGCGAATTTAAAGCCAGCAGAGGCTGGTTTCAAAGATTTAAGAATTGAAGTGGCATACATAGTGTTGTGAGGCATGGTGAGGCAGCCAGTTGTGACAAAAGTGCAGCTGAAAAATATGTGCCTGAATTCCAGGGGTACATAGAGGCTGAACAATTCCAACCCCAACAAGTGTTTAATTGTGATGAAACAGGCCTGTTTTGGAAGAAAATGCCCAACAGGACCTTCATTACTCAGGAGGAAAAGGCACAGCCAGGACACAAGCCTATGAAAGACAGGCTAACTTTGATGCTTTGTGCTAATGCCAGTGGTGATTGCAAAGTGAAGCCTTTACTGGTGTATTATTCTGAAAATCCCCGAGTGTTTGGCAGATGCAGTATCACCAAGTCTAACTTGTGTGTGATGTGGAAGTCTAACAAAAAGGCTTGGGTCACAAAGGACATTTTCTTAGATTGGTTCAATGGCGTGTTTGGCCCCAGTGTGAAGAAATATCTCCAGGAAAATAATTTGCCACTTAAGTGCCTCCTGATAATGGACAATGCTCCTTGTCATCCTCCAACCTTGGTAGAGAAAATTGTGGAGGACTTTAAATTCATCAAAGTGAAGTTCTTGCCCCCTAATACCACTCCTCTCCTCCAGCCCATGGACCAGCAGGTCATTTCCAACTTTAAAAAACTCTACACCAAAGCAATGTTTCAAAAGTGCTTTGATGTGACCACAGACATGAATATAACCCTAAGAGACTTTTGGAAAAATCATTTCCATATCCTGCATTGTGTACACCTTATAGGTAAGGCTTGGGAGGGAGTGACTACCAGGACTTTGAACTCTGCCTGGAGAAAATTGTGGCCAGACTGTGTCCTAGAGAGGGATTTTGAATGTTTTGGGGCTGAGCATCAGAACCCTGAGCCTGAGCCTCAGCCTCAGCCTGTTGTGGAAGAAATTGTGGAACTGGGCAAGTCCATGGGGTTGGAGGTGAGTGGTGAGGATGTGGAACAGTTGGTGGAGGAGCACAATGAAGAGCTAATCACTGAAGATCTGCAAGAGCTTCAACAGCAACAAGAGACCATAGGTCAGGACAATGGTTCAGAGGAGGAGGTGGAACAGAGATGGAAGAAGGTGCCTTCTTCAGTGATTAAGGAGATTTGTGAAATGTGGAGCACGGTGCAAGGCTTTATGGATGAATATCACCCTAACCATGCTGTTGCAGGCCGTGCTGGCAACCTGTACAATGACACAGTGGTGTCCCATTTCAGGGATGTGTTAAAGAATCACCAGACAAGAGCTCCCTGGACAGATTTTTTGTTAGAGAGGGGTCCAGTGACTCTCAACCTGGTCCTAGTGGCATTAAAAGAAAAAGGCCAGTAACCCCAGAAAAGAACTTGCCACCTGCAGTGTTAATGGAAGGGGATTCCCCTTCCAAACACTAGCATACTATACTCCATCCTTTCCCCTCCTCCACACATCAACAACTCTTCGATAAATGTAAGTGACATGTTATTGTACTATATTTACATGTATTTCTTTAATGTTCATTAAATTGTGTATTATTTAATGTCAAAAAGTTCTAAAAAATATTTTATTTTACTACTTTTGGAAGTCTGGAACGGATTAATTTTATTTCCATTATTTCTTATGGGAAAAATTGATTCGGATAACGATAAATTCGGTTACAGATACGCCCTCTCTGACGGATTAATATCACTAACCGAGGTATGACTGTACTAATAATAATCCCTCTTGGGCACATTAAATGTCTTATTTTACGTTAATATAGACATTTTCATTAATCCATCTATAATATTTTCTTCAAAATTATATAAGAAACACGTTACAAAGCATATAAACATGTTGTTTATATGCTATGGTGTTGCCGGGCGGAGGGAAAACATTACGTAATATTAATAATAATCATTTTTGGGAACATTAAATGTCTTATTTTACGTTATTATAGACATTTACCACAGCATAAAAATTGACAAATATGATATTTGTTTACCAAGCGACTTTGTAGGAGTCGGAAGAATTACATTTTCTCTAGTCAAACACTGAGGGATAACTAGAAAAATATTCCTTTCATATGCCTTCAATCTATATATAGCAATTCACGACCCTTGTGGGTTTAGCGCTTCTTCTTTATTATGGTGATAAAAATAATAATACTATCATTAACTCTAAAAATAGTGTGTTGCATGAGAATGGGAGTGTTGCTGTTTGTTTATTTTGTACTAACTTGTACACAATGTAAGAGTACGTATTTGTATTGTGAGGAAATTATTATTATAATAAAAAAAATTATTTTGAGGTAAAAGTTTCACAAACTCTTACAAACATATGTGAATGAACTAAAAGTGGACACACATTAATCGCATTCATTTCGTCTGACCGAGTGATCGCCCACTACCTGTTCAGTTTTTTTTTTACCTTGTCTGAACTCCGTATCTCGTTCTCTCTCTCGTTTACTCTTTCGTATACTAGTTGGCTCTCATTGACTATGGCGTCTAAGCTTAGTTGTGATAAAAAGAGGAGTCGTAAGCCTCTTACTTTAAGTGCCAAGTTAGAAATGATTAAACTCAGTGAACTGACCTTTTTGGGTTATCCTAGGTTGTCTACGCATATTCTGCTATGTATGATAATCTATGTAACTGTATTTGTGTATACCTGAATAAACTTACTAACAAGGTATATGTTGATCGCTGAGATAGCCATCAAATACAGTTACATATAGAAGCATATGTGTAGAGAACCCAGGATAACCCAAGAGTGTACTCACCTAATTGTGGTTGCAGGGGTCGAGACTTAGCTCCTGGCCCTGCCTCTTCACTGACTGCTACTAGGTCCTCTCTCTCCCTGCTCCATGATCTTTATCATACCTCATCTTAAAGCTATGTATGGTTCCTGCCTCCACTACATCACTTGCTAGACTATTCCACTTCTTGACTACTCTATGGCTAAAGAAATACTTCCTAACATCCCTTTGACTCATCTGAGTCTTCAACTAACATTTGCTAGGAGCTAATGCTGCTGGGGATTTCAAGTTAAAACCTATGATAATTTATCACTCAGAGAATCCTAGGGCCCTAAAGAACTATGCAAAAGGTAGCCTCCCTGTTTATTACAAATCCAATTCGAAAGCTTGGATGACTACTGATCTTTTCATAAATTGGTTCACAGACTATTTTAAGTCAATGTTAATACTTTAAGGTAAGTAATAAGTGTACTCTGTGTGTATCTTACTTTTTATTGTGTTTTTTAATGCCAAGTGCTATTGTTAACTTAATATAAGTTAGTGTAAGCTTGTTGTATGGCATTTATATGCATTTAGAAGTGGAAAAAAATGGCATTCTGCTTTTCGGCGATGTCTGCTTTAAGGCACTAGCCTGGAACCTAACCTGCAGTATAAGTGGGGCCCTACTGTACTACAGTCAACCCTCCGTTTTCGTGTATCTCTGTTTTCGTGTGTTTCCGTTTTCGTGCAGTTTTTTTGGACAATTTTTCCCTCCGTTTTCGGTGATTGGTTCTGTTTTCGTTCATGGTACGGAACCTGTCTAGTGCCCAGCGCACATACAAAGCCCGCAAGCCCGCCTCCCATGCACATTCTCAGGCAGTGTAGCATTGTTTCTGGTTGAGTGAACATTATCCTGCAAGTTCATACAAAACATTTCTTAACAAACCATTGCTTTTCGCCCTTGATTATTGTGTGTGACTGCTAAACAAGCCACCACGGGCCCAAAGAAAGCTCCTAGTGTCAGTCCTTTGGTAAAGAAAGTGAGGAACACCATAGAATTAAAGAAAGAAATCGTAGCAAAGTATCAAAGTGGAGTCGATAAAGGCTATAGCACCAGCCAGCGATAAAGTGAAGCATTAACAGTGTAGCAAGTAATTTAAGCCATTAATCGATAGAAAAATGACAACACGAAACTTAACTCCTCCACTGTTTGTTTGAGGAATATAGGGACACCCAATGCCAATATCTCCTCCAAGGTAAGTGTAAATATTTCTTATTTATATATTTCTTATTTATATAAGTGTGAATATTTCTTATTTATAAATTAAAGTGTAAATATTTATTTATAAATTAAAGTGTAAATATTTCTTACTTATAAATTATGTACATTGTGTGAATAGAAGTGGTGGCGGCCTGCTGTTACCGCTGACCACCACCAGCAGTATATGTACGGCTTATGGTCAGTGGCCCTTAAACCCAACAACAATAACAACACTACCGCCAGTTCTCTCATACATAATGACATATTTTATTCATTCTAGAGTATATATCATGTTTCTATGTTATTAATATTGTTTATTATGTCATATTAGATGAATTGTGATAGATAAATAAGCCGTAGAGCTGATATTAGTGTCAAATTGAAGCATTTTGTCCTGCCTCCCAACAATAAACTCGCCTCCCTCTCTCCTCCTCTCCATCTTCCATACACCAACAAGTCGCCAATAAAGGCAAGTGTGATGTTAAATGTTCATTTATACATGTTATTAGTGCTTTATATTTATTTGTCATTCTTTTCTGTATGTAAATCTATATTTAATCTCTAAAAAATTATTTTTTGTTAATACTCCTGGGTGTCTGAAACGGATTAATTGAATTTACATTATTTCTTATGGGGAAAATGGCTTCAGTTTTCGTTGATTTCAGTTTTAGTCGATCCCTCTGGAAAGGATTAAGAACGAAAATGGAGGGTTGACTGTATTTTAACCCTTTGGGGGTCGACAGGCCTTCTCGGAAACACGTTCTCAGGGTCGAAATTTAAAAAAAAAAAAAAAAAACTTATGAAATGATAGAGAATCTTTTTCCGATCATAACGATACCAAAAGTTTGAAATTTGAATGAAAACCAACGGAATTATGCTTTTGCGAATTTATCGGTCTCGAAGATGTTTACGCATCGGCGATTCACCCACTTTGAGCCCTATTTTTGGCCAATTCCAATGTTCCAGTCCACTAAAATAAAAAAATCATAGCTATTTCGCTAAAACTCCATTTCTTCTATCGATTGAGTACAAGAAACCGCCTATTTACCAATTTCAACTACCCAAAATAGTGCTCAGAAAATGACAATTTGGCCAATTTCACACAAATTTCAAATGATGCCAATTTCAAAATAGGGTCCAGAATAAGCAAGGCAGACATTCCTGGCACTAAAATAACATCTCTGTTCATTAGTCACGTCTCCAGGCCCCTCTTACATTACTTTTGCTTTCCATTTTGAATTTTTATTCTCACAAAAAATAGAAGATTTACTGTTATGTATACAACTGCATAATTGTAAAAATGGTATAAATAATATCAGCACACTTGTCCAAGAATATTAGACTCGCCAGTTGATGTATTGGACGCATGGTGTGATTTGTTTACTCTTGAACATCGGCGAAAATCAAACATTTTCGCTACTTTGAGCTCAATTTCAAGGTACTTGTCATTGTCAAACCAATCAAAATCATCTCTATTTCTGTAATACAGTGGACCCTCACTATTCGAACACCCCAAAACTCACCCTCATTCCAGAATTATGTTCAAGTGCTGTTACAAAACGAATTTATTCCCATAAGGAATGATGTAAATAAGATTAGTCCATTTCAGACCCCCAAAAATACACTTGAAAACGAGAATATATCAATATATACCATACGAAAATAGACTGCAAAGTCGCTGTTTTAAACAAAAAAACGGTCAGATTTTTTTTCTCATTATGCAGTATGTGGTGCAGGATTTTTTTATACTGCGCACATTGACCACATAGACCCATTCTTTCATATGTAGGCCTACCAGCCCTTTCCTGCTTAATTTGAAGCTGCTAGAATTTACGCGTACAGTGGATCCCCGCTATTCGAATGGCTCGGCAGTCGAACAAATCGTCATTAGAACAAGAAAATCGATATCGTCATGCGAACAAAATATCACGATTCGAACAAGTGTGTCCATCACCTGTCCGCCCAGGCGCTTGGAGATCCAGTCCCTCGTTGTTTACAGTCGAGAGAACAATACCCTGCACGCTCATCCAGACATTTCACACTTAATTATAATTGTTTGGAGTTTGTTCATTAAGTGTGAGGCAGTGGTGGTAGAGGCAGTGGTGAGAGGCAGTGGTGAGAGGCAGTGGTAGAGGCAGTGGTGAGATGCAGTGGTGAGATGCAGTAGTGGTTGAGGCAGTGGTGGTTGAGGCAGTGGTGGTTGAGGCAGTGGTGAGAGGCAGTGGTGAGAGGCAGTGGTTGAGGCAGTGGTGGTTGAGGCAGTGGTGAGAGGCAGTGGTGGTAGAGGCAGTGGTGAGAGGCAGTGGTGAGAGGCAGTGGTGGTAGAGGCAGTGGTGAGAGGCAGTGGTGAGAGGCAGTGGTGAGAGGCAGTGGTGGTTGAGGCAGTGGTGAGAGGCAGTGGTGGTAGAGGCAGTGGTGGTAGAGGCAGTGGTGAGAGGCAGTGGTGGTAGAGGCAGTGGTAGAGGCAGTGGTGAGAGGCAGTGGTGGTTGAGGCAGTGGTGAGAGGCAGTGGTGGTAGGCAGTGGTGAGAGGCAGTGGTGGTTGAGGCAGTGGTGAGAGGCAGTGGTGAGAGGCAGTGGTGAGAGGCAGTGGTGGTAGAGGCAGTGGTGAGTAAACAAGATTAAATGAAGGTTCGGGAGGGAGTTTTGTAAACAAACCAGTTGTTGTTGTTGTTGCTGTTACCAGCCTGACACGTACGATTTCTGTTCACTACTTGAAGCTGACTGGAAGTGATCTAATGCAGATAGCATTACAAACTCCGTTTTCTCTTATACTAACACATCTGAAGGAGGAAAGAATGGGAAGATGTTTTCACAGCTGTAGCGAGAATGCTCGCCACCACCATCCTTCCCAGCCACCACATTCGTAATGACATACATATTTTATTCATTCTAGAGTGTATATCAGGTTTTTATGTTATTTATAGTTTATTATGTCATATTAGATGAATTGTGATAGATAAATAAGCTGTCGAGTTGATAATAGCTTCACAGTGAAGTACTATTTTGTCATGCCTCCTGACAGCAGGAACGGATTAACTGTATTTCCATTATTTCTTATGGGAAAAATTAAATCGCCTTTCGAACATTTCACGTTAAGAACAAGCTCCTGGAACGGATTAAATTCGAATGGCGAGGGTCCACTGTACTAGTACGGCACCAACCAATGCTCGTAAAACGTACTAGTACGGCACCGACCCCGAAAGGGTTAAAGATTACTCCATGGGGAAGTGGAAAAGAATTTTTCCTCCATTAGCCATGCGTGTGGTAAGCGGTGATTAAAATGCCGGAAGCAAGGGGCTAGTAACCTCTTCTCCTGTATACATTACTAAGTTTAACCCTTTCGGGGTTTTGGTCGTACTAGTACGTTTTACGCACTGTGATTATTAACATACTAGTACGCCTAAATTCTAGCGCCCTCAAATCAAGCAGAAACAGGCTGTTAGGCCTAGATGTGATAGAATGGGTCTGTGCGGTCAGTGTGCGCAGTATAAAAAAATTCCTGCACCACACAGTGCATAATGAGGAAAAAAAACTCTGATCGTGTTTTTGGTATAAAACAGCGACTTTGCAGTCTATTTTCGTATGGTATTTATGCTTGTATTCTTGTTTTCTTAGCCTCATTTTATAGAATAGATGATATATTACAGAAATAGAGATAATTTTGACTAGTTTCACGATGACAAGTACCTTGAAACTGAGCGCAAAGTAGAGAAAATGTTCGATTTTGGCCGATGTTCAAGAGTAAACAAATCACACCATGCGTCCAATACACATCAACTGGAGAGTCTAATATTCTTGCACAAGTGCGCTGATATTATTTATACCATTTTTACAATGATGCAGTTGTATACATAACAGTAAATCTTCTATTTTTTGAGAGAATAAAAATTCAAAATGGAAAGCAAAAGTAATGTAAGAGGGGCCTGGAGACATGACTATTGAACAGAGAAGATGTTATTTTAGTGCCAGGAATGTCTGCCTTGTTTATTATGGACCCTATTTTGAAATTGGCATTGTTTGAAATTTGTGTGAAATTGGCCAAATTGCCATTTTCTGACCACTATTTTGGGCAGTTCAAATTGGTAAATAGGCGGTTTCTTGTACTCAATCGATAGAAAAAATAGAGTTCTAGCGAAATAGCTATAATTTTAATAGACGAAGCATTGGAATTTGCCGAAAATAGGGCTCAAAGTGGGCGAAATCGCCGATGCGTAAATGTCATGGATACCGCTAACTTCGCGAAAGCATAATTCCATTAGTTTTCGATCAAATTTCATAATTTTTATGGCGTTATGATCGGAAAAAGATTCTCTATCATTTCATAAGAAAAAATAATTTTTTTTTTAAATTCGTGGACCCTGAGAACGAGTTTCAGAGAGACCCCTTGGACCCCCAAAGGGTTAAAAAGAAAAACTTTTGTTTTTCTTTTTAGGTCACCCTGCCTCAGTGGGATATGACCGGTTCAATGAAAAAAAAAAAAACAGTAAAGATTGAGATTTTTTTGCAAGAAACCCCCATAAAAAGATGAGGTTTTAAAACTTGCAATCCTCTGGAAACCAGGGTATTCTGTCCTGTATAGAATATATTAAGTCAATGTCATACTCACCCAACTGGCTAAATTATTAGTCAATCTGAGTAGTATAGTCTTAATATTTTACCAACCCATTTTTTTTTTTCAATAAGTCGGCCGTCTCCCACCAAGGCAGGGTGACCCAAAAAGAAAATACTTTCATCATCATTCAACACTTTCACCTCACTCATACATAATCAATGTCTTTGCAGAGGCGCTCAGATACGACAGCTGAGAATAAGTCCCTCCCAACTGTCACTATCCCAGACCCCTCCTCCAAAGTGCAGGCACTGTACTTCCCACCTCCAGGACTAAAGTCCAACTAAATCAATTAACTGGTTTCCTTGAATTCCTTCACAAAATATTACCCTGCTCACACTGCAACAGCTTGTCAAGTCCCAACAACCATTCGTCTCCATTCACTCCTATCTAACACACTCACACATGCTTGCTGGAAGTCCAAGCCCCTTGCCCACAAAACCTCCTTTACCCCCTCCCTCCAACCTTTTCGAGGACGACCCCTACCCTGCTCCCTTCTTTTTAAAATAATATTGAGCTGGACACGGTTACCCTGACGACACCGGCTGCCGACTTTACTGTCATGATTTCGTGAGTCATGTTTTCAGGTACATCTTGCTGCTTCTACTTACACTTAGGTCATACTACACGTGCATGTACAAGCATATATATATATATATATAGTATACACAATATACCCCTCTGTGTTTTTTTCTATTTTCTTACTAGTTCTTTTTTTTTTTTTTTTTTTTAACACATCGGCCGATTCCCACCAAGGCAGGGTGGCCCGAAAAAGAAAAACTTTCATCATCATTCACTCCATCACTGTCTTGCCAGAAGGGTGCTTTACACTACAGTTATAAAACTGCAACATTAACACCCCTCCTTCAGAGTGCCGGCACTGTACTTCCCATCTCCAGAACTCAAGTCCGGCCTGCCGGTTTCCCTGAATCCCTTCATAAATGTTACTTTGCTCACACTCCAACAGCACGTCAAGTATTAAAAACCATATGCCTCCATTCACTCCTATCAAATACGCTCACACATGCTTGCTGGAAGTCCAAGCCCTCGCACACAAAACTTCCTTTACCCCCTCCCTCCAACCTTTCCTAGGCCGACCCCTACCCCGCCTTCCCTCCACTACAGATTTAGTCACTCTGTCTCGTTCCATTCTCTCTACATGTCCAAACCACCTCAACAACCCCTCCTCAGCTCTCTGGACAATCGTTTTGGTGATCCCGCACCTCCTCCTAATTTCCAAACTCCGAATTCTCTGCATTATATTCACACCACACATTGACCTCAGACATGACATCTCCACTGCCTCCAGCCTTCTCCTCGTTGCAACATTCATCACCCATGCTTCACACCCATATAAGAGCGTTGGTATAACTATACTCTCATACATTCCCCTCTTTACTTCCATGGACAAGGTTCTTTGTCTCCACAGACTCCGAAGTGCTCCACTCACCCTTTTCCCCTCATCAATTCTATGATTCACCTCATCCTTCATAGACCCATCCGCCGACATGTCCACTCCCAAATATCTGAATACATTCACCTCCTCCATACTCTCTCCCTCAATCTGATATCCAATCTTTCGTCACCTATTCTTTTTGTTATCCTCATCACCTTACTCTTTCCTATATTCACTTTCAATTTTCTTCTTTTACACACCCTACCAAATTCATCCACCAACCTCTGCAGCTTCTCTTCAGAATCTCCCAAAAGCACAGTGTCATCAGCAAAAAGCAACTGTGACAACTCCCACTTTGTATTTGCTTCTTTATCTTTTAGCCCAACACCTCTTGCCAAGACCCTCGCATTCACTTCTCTTACAACCCCATCTATAAATATATTGAACAACCACGGTGACATCACACATCCTTGTCTAAGGCCCACTTTTACTGGGAAATAGTCCCCTTCCCTCCTACACACTCTAACCTGAGCCTCACTATCCTCATAAAAACTCTTCACTGCTTTCAGTAACCTTCCTCCTATTCCATACACCTGCAACATCTGCAACATCTAGTTCTTGTTCTGGTTTATTTCCTCTTATCTCCATGGGGAAATGGAATAGAATTCTTCCTCCATAAGCCATGAGTGTCGTAAGAGGCAGCTAAAATGCCCGGAGAATGGGGCTAGTAACCCCTTCTCCTGTATATATTACTAAATTTAAAAGGAGAAACTTTCGTTTTTCCTTTTGGGCCACCCTACCTTGGTGGGATACGGCCAGTGCGTTGAAATATTTTCTTTTGCTTTATATCTTTTGAAAGTGTTGGCTATTAATTAACCCTTTGGGGGTCGGTGCCGTACTAGTACGTTTTATGAGCAGGGGTTGGTGCCATACTAGTACGCCCAAATTCTAGCGGCCTCAATTTAAGCAGAAAACGTCTGGTAGGCATAGTGTGAGGGAAAAGTCCATAGATAGGAGTGATGAAAGTGTGAAGGTATGTAGAGTGATGGTTGAGTGGTAGTTTGCTTGTTGAGGTGGGGTGAGTGTCTCGCTGCTGCTATACCCCCCCCCCTTTTCCACACGGTGAGAGGTGTAATGCTAGGCTCCGGCCACAGGTTGAAATCACTCGACTGACCACGCCCGATCTCACTGTAAGTACTTCACAGCTGCTCGTATCTTCATTATTTTATGTTCAAGAGCTTCACTCTTTAATTTTTTTGGAGCTTCACTCATGTTTAACAACATTAACTTCTGCTATGTCCTGCCTTGGTTTTTGATAAAGTTATTTATTACAGTTTTGCCATTTCTTTTAAAGGCCTTATGCCTACTATGTAAGTTAATGCTAGAGTGGTGAGTAATTATTGTGGTTTCTTTCACAGTCCCCTGTTTCCGCACTGATCATCGGATTCAAGGCTGAGTGGGGGGCCGGCGTACTCACCAATTGAGAAACAGTTACCACCAATTCTACACTACACCAGTAGTACCTCAGTACACACTAGAAACATCAGGCAACTGTACGTTACCAAGGGACAACTTTTAACTGAGTCCCGGACATCATTTGTGACATTGTGGATGTTTGACAACTGTTGGATTTGTGGAAAACATCAAGGGACATTGTGGATGTTTGACAACTGTTGGATTTGTGGAAAACATCGAGGCAACAACAACAATACCACCACCACGGAGTCAACATGGATTCATTGCTTCTGTGTTAAGATCATCACAGCTGTAAATATCTAGCTTTGGATCATATATATATATTTTTTGTTTTCATTTTTCATTTTTCTTAAGATAGGATTATTATAATCATATTTACGTATTTATTATTTAAATTTCATTCTATTAAAATAAAGTGTTTTTCTTGTTATTAGTGTCTTTTTCTATTATACTTTTCCTGAGAAGATTGGCAACAACCTTCACACATACATATGAAAGAATGGGTCTGTGTGGTCAGTGTGCGCAGTATAAAAAAAATCCTGCAGTACACACTACATAATGAGAGAAAAAAAAACTCTGACCGTTTTTTTCGATTAAAACAGCGACTTTGCAGTCGATTTTCGTATGGTATTTATTGATGTATTCTCGTTTTCTTGGTCTCATTTGATAGAATGGAAGATATATATATACTCTTCCACACAACCAATTACAGTCGGAGTCCCTCAAGGAAGTGTCCTGGGGCCACTCCTATTCCTCATTTACATAAATGACCTACCGAATGCATCACAACTACTCAAACCCATTTTATTTGCAGATGACACAACATATGTCTTCTCTCACCCAAATCCAGTTATACTGGCCAACACTGTTAATGCCGAATTACAGAAAATATCAACATGGATGACGACTAACAAGCTTACTCTCAATACTGACAAGACCTACTTCATACAGTTTGGAAGCAAAGTCACAAATGTTCCACTTAACATAACACTTAATGGTACACCCATCACAAGACTCACAGAGGGAAAATTCCTAGGAATCCACCTTGACAGTAGCCTTAAATTCCAAACACATATACAACAAATTTCCAAGAAAATCTTGAAGACAGTAGGCATATTATCAAAGATACGCTATTATGTACCTCAATCAGCTCTCCTTGCACTATATCATTCACTTATCTACCCGTATCTCACCTATGGAATCTGTGCATGGGGATCAACAACGTTAAATCACCTTAGACCACTTATAACACAACAAAAGGCCGCAGTCAGAATGATAACAAATTCCCACTCTAGACAGCATACTCCACCAATATTCAAAAGTCTCAAACTACTCACCGTAAAGAACATTCATACTTACTCTTGTGCCTACTACATATATAAAACTTTACACTCTAATATAAACCCTCTGCTCAAAACTCTCCTCACCAACTTTAATAGGACCCATGACCACAACACACGACACAGATCACTTTTGATATACCCGTGTTCATATCAACCTATGTAAAAATTCTATGCACATAAAGGGCCCCAGAATCTGGAATTCATTACCAGTAAATATTAAGATAATCTTGTCTGATAATCAATTTAAGACTCAACTCAAAACCACCTACTCACCCAAACCTAAATGATCATGCTATAAACTACTTTGAAAATGCTCATTGTTACTTTCCTAAACGATAATCTCAATTTTTAATAATATGTTACTATTATGTTACCCCTACTCATATTATAAGTTAATGTCAAAAATGCTCAATGTTATTTTCCTTAAGATAATCTCAATTCCATATTATCATTCAAGAATCTTAACACCTGTAACAATCTAAGATCTAATATCATCATATAAAAATTTAAACAGTAAAATTTCATCATATTGTAATTTTGAAAATAATTTTTAACTAGAATAAACTCAATAAATTTCTCTAATATTAAGTACATAGTTTTTAAGGACTAGAATAAGCTGCCCCTAATGCCATGGCATGTCAGTGGCTCTCCTTGCACTCAATTTACATTGTAACTTCCGATACCCATGTAACCTGCAATGAAATAAAATTTGTTTGTTTGTTTGTTATATATTACAGAAATAGAGATGATTTTGATTGGTATGACAATGACAAGTACCTTGAAATTGAGCTCAAATTAGCGAAAATGTTCGATTTTTGACGATGTTCAAGAGTAAACAAATCACACCATGCCTCCAATACACATCAACTGGCGAGTCTTTTATTCATGCACAAGTGCTCTGATATTATTTATACCATTTTTACAATGATGCAGTTGTATACATAACAGTAAATCTTCTATTTTTTGTGAGAATAAAAATTCAAAATGAAAAGCAAAAGTAATGGAACAGGGGCCTGGAGACGTGACTAATGAACAGAGAACATGTTATTTTAGTGCCATGAATGTCTGTCTTGTTTACTCTGGACCCTATTTTGAAATTGGCATCGTTTGAAATTTGTGAGAAATTGAAAAATTGCCATTTTCTGACCATTATTTTGGGTAGATAAAATTGGTAAATAGGCGGTTTCTTGTACTCAATCGATAGAAGAAATGGAATTCTAGCGAAATAGCTATAATTTTAGGAGGCTGAAACATGGAAATTTGTCGAAAATAGAGCTCAAAGTGGGCGAAATCGCCGATGCGTAAGTGTCATGGCTACCGCTAACTTCGCGAAAGCATAATTCCGTTAGTTTTCGATCAAATTTCATAATTTTGGTGGCGTTATGATCGGAAAAAGATTCTCTATCATTTCATAAGAAAAAAATAAAAAAAAAAATTTCCAAAAAATTTTCGACCCCAGGAGCACTTTCCTGAGAAGGCCTGTCGACCCCCAAAGGGTTAAGGTTTCCACACAAGTACACAATGAACCATGTTCTGGACACTTGTTTTAATCTCACTCTTGATATACCAACTACTGTATGCTGATTTGCAGCACCTACAGTATAAGGCTGATTTAAATACACAATGAACTGTAAAGCATAGGACTTGGGACCTGGATTGTAGGAAGTACAGTGCATGAACTCTGAAGATGCTGCAGGTCAGAGAGTAATTTAAAAGGCAATGTCCATGCTCTTCTGGCAAGACAACTATTGAATGAACAAATGTGAATAAGTTCCATTCTTTGGCTCATTCTTCCTTGGTGGCTAAAAGAATACAACAAAAGATAAAAATGGTTGCCCTGCTATAGATATCTATACATAATGAAAATACGATGATCGGTCTTCAAAGTTACATAAATTCCTAGATGATATTTTACTTAAAAAATTAAATTTACCTATTTAATTATAACAAACTGTAGTAAACACTGCAGTGTTTTCTAGCAGTAAAATAGGTATACCTGGGTGTTAGTTGACTGGTGTGGGTCAAATCCTAGGGACAAAACTGACCTAATTTGCCCAAAATGCTCTACATAACAAGGGGCTTGCTATATAGTAGTATGTCATTGATGTCAGCTAGGTCTATATACCTTGTACATGTACTTGTAGAAATAAAGATTACGTACTATTATTATTATTGTGTGTGTTTGGTGTTTTTCTGTGAATAAAGTAATATTACTAGACTGTGATACAAATTCAGAGTCAGCAAACAGTTAAACTAGGAAAGATCAGACCACAAATCTTTTAACCCTTTCAGGGTCCGTGCTGTAGTTCTACGGCTTTGAGTTCAGGGTCCAAACCGTAGTTCTACGTCATGAGCTCAGCTCACTCAGATAAGCTTTGAGCGGTAAATTTGGGCCTAGATATGAGAATACATCTATGTGGTAAGTGTGCACCACATAAAACAAATCCTGCAGCACACAGTGCATAATGAGAGAAAAAAAACTGAAACCGAAATTTTTGATTAAAACAGCGACTTTGCATTGTTTTTTTGTATACTTTTTATAGTTGTATTTTCTATTTCTTGGTCTTACTTGATAGAATGGAAGATATACTACAGATTTAGAGATGATTTTGATTGGTTTTAGTACTGGAAATGGCTTGAAACCGAGCTCAAAATAGCAGAAATGTTAAATTTTTGCCGATGTTCAAGAGTAAACAAATGACCTCACATGTCTAATACGCGCCAGCTGGTGGGTCTAATATACGTTCACAAATGTGGTGATATTATTTGTACAATTATTACATTATTGCATAACAGTAAATCTTCCATTTTTTGGTTTCAATAAAAATTCATTATGTGAATAAAAAATCAAAATGGAATTCATTTGTAAAGACTGAAAACGTAACTAATGAACAGAGGAAATGTTAGTTTAGTGCCAGGAATGCCTGCATTGTTTATTCTGCACCCTATTTTGAAATTGGAATATTTTGAAGTTTGAGTTAAATTGGCTAAATTACCAATTTCCAATCACTTTATTTTGTAGTTGAAACAACTGACTGGGCGATTTCTTGTGCTCAATCGATAGAATAGAAGTAATACTAGTGAAATAGCTAAGAATTTGGTCGACTGGAATAATGTAATTGGCCTAAAATGGGCGTCAAAGTCGGCAAAATCGTCGATGTGTAAATATCGCTGACACATCAAAATTTGCGAGAGCATAATTACGTCAATTTTCAATCAAATTTTGTACTTTTTGTTTACCTTCAGAAAAAGATTATCTACTATTTCATAAGAAAAAATAAGATTTTTTTTTTTTCAAAATTCTTGGGACACTGGTGCTCCCCTTCCAAAAATGGCCTTGGACCCTGAAAGGGTTAATCATAAATAAACCTATGGCTGACATTACATTTTTCTTATCTCTCAGAAACTATGCACAAAATTTACAAATCAGGATAGCCGGAAAAACTCATTTGAAGCACAATTTCACACAATGACCAATAAGCAGCTGCTCTAGACTTTAGTGCTTATTTTCACTTTAGCAATAGAGTACTCACCAGTTTATGGCTGCTTGTACCATTGTAGGAGGAGCCTTCTCGGCGCGGTACACTGCGATACACGGGTGATCTTTCCCGCATACGCTCACGATTATATGTGTTGCCTGAAACAGTGATGTTAATACAGTATTTTTTTTTTTCAACATGCCGTCCATCTCCCACCGAGGAAGGGTGACCCAAAAAAGAAACACTTTCACCATCATTCATACATAATCACTGTCTTTGCAGAGGTGCCCAGATATGACAGCTTAGATGTCACTCCAAACAACCAATATCACAAACCCCTCCTTTAAAGTGCAGGCATCGTACTTCCCACTAACAATTAATATACGTACAGGCATACTTACTTACGACGGCTAAAACTCCAGACCGCCACCATAAAGCAAATCACAGCCTTTTTTAAACTTGCCCATGCATATAAAACCTAAAAACATGTTTACATTATCATTTATTAAGTGCACAATAGCACTAGGCCTAAAATAATACAAAAGTCAAAATAATAAAAATTTGAAAATTGCCAAAAACCATCTAAAGATTAAGGCAAATGCCAAAAATAATAAACATGAATATAACTGAAAAGTACTGTATTAACAAGGTATGACTGTACAGTAATACATACCATAATACACATCTGATCACTGATAAATTAAATTCAAGGACTAATGAATTTACAACAAAAATAAAGAAGTTTAAAAATATATTATTACATTTGCAAGAAATGCTGGAAGCAATTATCTTACTGCCATTATCCATATAGAGTATGGAACCAGTTCCAGGACCTCTGGTGTGCAAACAGTAGATGGTATGGGAATACTACTGACATCTTGTGCACAATCAACACAAATTTATGAACACATTGGGGACCTTCTGTACTGTGTATAATAATGATATTATACACAATAATGATATACACAATACAGAAGATTCTCAATGAGTTCGTAAGTACATATAGGACTTAACTGTATAATAAAATCTTCAATTTAACAGAATAATTGGAGAAAGGGTGAGGTTAATAATGGTGATTGTGATGAGTGGTGATCAGATTATTTTGCTGTGATTGTAACAATGAATAATTTTGAAACCACTGGACAAAGTGATCATAATAGTAACAAAATTCTGTAACCATTCAACTTTAACCATTGTTTCTGAATTAACTGAGCCAGCAAGTTTAGTCCCATATTTCCAAAGTCCATTCAAACAAGTCCCCTTCACCGACAGTATACATACTGTAATTGGTAACTTTGTTCAGATAACTTATGCCAGGACAGCAGGTTTTGTCTAGTGAAGTTGAACTACCATCACCACTGTACCTGACCTCTCCTGGCACCTGAACCTTCCTTGTTCCTAACTGCAGAGCTTTGTCTAGTAAAGCTGAACCACCACTACAACTGTACCTGACCTCATCTGGTACCTGAACCTTCCTTGTTCCTAACTGTAGAGCTTTGTCTAGTAAAGCTGAACCACCACTACAACTGTACCTGACCTCATCTGGTACCTGAACCTTCCTTGTTCCTAACTGTAGAGCTTTGTCTAGTAAAGCTGAACCACCACTACAACTGCACCTGACCTTCCCTGGCACCTGATCCTTCCTTGTTCCTAATTGTAGAGCTTTGTCTAGTAAAGCTGAACTACCACTACAACTGCACCTGACCTCACCTGGCACCTGAACCTTCCTTGTTCCTAACTGTAGAGCTTTGTCTAGTAAAGCTGAACTACCACTACAACTGCACCTGACCTCACCTGGCACCTGAACCTTCCTTGTTCCTAACTGTTGAGCTTTGCCAAGTAATGATTCACTTTGTAGAGCTTTATTATCTTATATTTTGCAGTGTAGAACTTTACAAACTAGTTTCCAGGGTTCTTTGACACACTCAACCAGGTTGTTGGTGCCAGCAGCCCACAGGCCCACACAGCCATCACAGTAAGCAAACAAGCATATACAGATACATGCCAGGTAGGAGCAAGATTTGATGCTGGTGAAGGGCTCTTGATCCAAGGCATTTAAAATAAAGGCTTGCTCCATATTGTCCCCCATCAAGGGACTGTACCTTAAGATTTGTTCTTGATCCCAGGAATTGGACCTGTCTTCCACCTTGAACTGAATCTGATTGCATTCAATTTACCAGTTCCTGAATGTCTCCAACAGGTTTACTTCTCTTCCCATAATAAATGATAATTATAATAAAACATTAAATAATAAAATATAATAATACAGTGGACCCCCGGTGTTTGTTATGCTCCAAACTCGAACAATTATTAAGTGTATTTTTGGGGGTCTAAAAGGACTAGTCTAATTTACATTATTCCTTATGGGAATAAATTTGTTTGGTAATAGCACTTGAACAGCATTCTGGAACGAATAAATCACGAAAACCGGGGGTCCATTGTAATAATAAATAATATAAAACAGCAATTACTGATTAATAATAATTATAATCACTGCATATCAATACAGTGGACCCCACCTAACGAGCAAAATTCATTCCAGAAGCCTGCTCAAGTGCCATTACTGAACGAATTTACTTCCTTAAGAAATAATGTCATGTAGGTTAGTCTATTTCAGACCCCCAAAAATACACTTCCACAAGCACTTACAATATTATTCTTACATAATTGTACGATTTCTGGGATGCTCGTTAGGCGGGGGTCCACTGTACTAAGCAGCAGAAAATAATACTGACTAATAATAATAATCACAGCATTTCAATACTAAGCAGCTGAAAATGGGGAATATTCTATTGGAATATTTAATTAATGAGAGCTTCAAATGTATTCTCACCGACCTGGTTTTTCAGTTCTGCCTCGGAAGTTTGGCGGCCCTCTCAATCGTTTGACTCGGGGACCGTAATCCTCCCCCTCATACCGTCGCCGTCGACCACCACCACGACTGTTAAAAGAAGAACTTTTTTATTAATGAGATTTAAATACTTGGAATACATGTTTTTCATATAAAATATAATTACAATATAAAGAGAGAAAGGGAAAGAAGAAAGGAGAGGGAGAGAGAGAGAGAGCAAGAGAGAACAGGAAAGACAAATAAATAAATATATACAGATGCCGGGAGCAATGGGCTAGTAACCCCTTCTCCTGTACAAATCTACTAAAAACGAGAAGAAGAAAAACTTTATAAAATTGGGTTGTCTGAATGTGCGTGGATGTAGTGCGGATGATAAGAAAGAGATGATTGCCGATGTTATGAATGAAAAGAAGTTGGATGTCCTGGCCCTAAGCGAAACAAAGCTGAAGGGGGTAGGCGAGTTTCAGTGGGGAGAAATAAATGGGATTAAGTCAGGAGTATCTGAGAGAGTTAGAGCTAAGGAAGGGGTAGCAATAATGTTGAAGGATCAGTTATGGAAGGAAAAGAGGGAATATAAATGTGTAAATTCAAGGATTATGTGGATTAAAATAAGGGTCGGATGCGAAAAGTGGGTCATAATAAGCGTGTATGCACCTGGAGAAGAGAGGAGTGTAGAGGAGAGAGAGAT
Organism: Cherax destructor; assembly: GCA_009830355.1. Taxonomy (NCBI): domain Eukaryota; kingdom Metazoa; phylum Arthropoda; class Malacostraca; order Decapoda; family Parastacidae; genus Cherax; species Cherax destructor. Next base: position 277 of record WNWK01011094.1, on the reverse strand, counting down.
TTTGGGAGATGTTAAGCGAATGTATAGGAACTTTTGAACCAAATGAGAGAGTAATTGTGGTAGGGGACCTAAATGCTAAAGTGGGAGAAACATGCAGAGGGTGTAGTAGGTAAGTTTGGGGTGCCAGGTGTAAATGATAATGGGAGCCCTTTGATTGAACTTTGTATAGAAAGGGGTTTAGTTATAGGTAATACATATTTTAAGAAAAAGAGGATAAATAAGTATACAAGATATGATGTAGGGCGTAATGACAGTAGTTTGTTGGACTATGTATTGG
>WNWK01011093.1:0-66444 GCA_009830355.1 Cherax destructor | reverse complement strand
AAGTGTCCAGTGATTATATATGCGTATATATAGAAACCAGAAGGAAGGAAGAAAGGAAGGGCGAGATGAAAGGAAGGAAGGAATGTAGGAAGAAAGGTTAGAAAGAATGTAGGAAGGAAGGAAGGTAGGAATGATGACCCAGACACAACAACCAGCTTCCAGAAGCTTATAGCAGTTCTAGGCACGTGTCCAGTGACTATGTGCGTAATATAGAAACCAGAAGGAAGAAAGGAAGGAAGGACGAGATGAAAGGAAGGAAGGAATGTAGGAAGGAAGGAAGGTCGGAATGATGACCCAGACACAACAACCAGCTTCCAGAAGCTTATAGCAGTTCTAGGCACGTGTCCAGTGACTATGTGTGTATTTATAGAAACCAGAAGGAAGAAAGGAAGGAAGGACGAGATGAAAGGAAGGAAGGAATGTAGGAAGAAAGGTTAGAAGGAATGTAGGAAGGAAGGAAGGTCGGAATGATGACCCAGACACAACAACCAGCTTCCAGAAGCTTATAGCAGTTCTAGGCACGTGTCCAGTGACTGTGTGTATTTATAGAAACCAGAAGGAAGAAAGGAAGGAAGGACGAGATGAAAGGTAGGAAGGAAGGTAGGTAGGTAGGTAGGTAGGTAGGAAGGAATGTAGGAAGGAAGGAATGATGACCCAGACGACCATCAACCTAGGATAACTACCTAACACAACTGCCTGCTACTATTTTGAAGAAAACTGCTCAGAAGAGATGTTTTGTCTGTGCATATACAAAAAAAAACACCCACAAAAATGCAGAGACACTCGTTTTATGTGTGAGGAATGTAAAACACCATTGTGCATGTTTCAAATAGTTCCACAAGCTGCAGAACTATTATGAACATGTCCAGTGACTGTACATTTGTATATATATTATAGAACAATAGTAATAAAGATTTTTTTGTATTGTTCATTTGTGTAAACAAGTTTTGTAAACAATATAAAGATGCTAATGTTTATGCTATTATTGTGTTGCATACAACGAATGTATATATATACATTGCATCTTACCTTGGCCTCACAGGCCACATAAGTTACGTAAAAAAAGAAAATAGTGAAAAAAACAAGAAATCTACGAATGGAAGTAAACAAATGTTTACTGACTGAGCGGCATTCGCCGCTGTTGCCATACGTGGCTCATTTTCTGCCAACTTTACACCTCCATATCTCGGTAAGTATTGATGGCAAAAATCTGTTTTTAGGATAAAAACAATCAGAAAAATAATCTTAACATTTTGATAAGAAAAAAATAATTTTTTTTTTTCGAATATTTTGCGACAACAGAATGGCACTCAGGATTGAGGGTTGCGACAGTCAAGGGGTTAATGCTAAAGTGCGTAAAAATATTGTGGAGGGAGTAGTAGGTAAATTTGGGGTGCCAGGGGTAAATGTAAATTGGGAACCGTTAATTGAGCTATGTGTAGAAAGAGGTTTGGTAATAAGTAATACATATTTTATGAAAAAGAGGATAAATAAGTATACAAGGTATGATATAGCACATAATGAAAGTAGTTTCTTAGATTATGTATTGGTGGATAAAAGGTTGATGGGTAGGCTTCAGGATATACATGTTCATAGAGGGGCAACGGATATATCGGATCATTATTAAGTTGTAGCTACAGTTAGAGTAAAAGGTATATGGGACAAAAAGAAAATGGCAACTGCAAGTAAGAGAGAGGTAAAAGTGAATAAACTAAGGGAGGAGGAAGTTAGGGTGAGATATAAGCAACTACAGGTGTCCCTCGGTTTTCGTGCATCTCCAAACTCGAACATTTATGTAAGTGTATTTTCGTAAGTGCTGTTTACAAGTGTATTTTTGGGGGTCTGAAATAGACTAACCTACGTGACATTCTTTCTTAAGGAAGTAAATTCGTTCGGTAATGGCACTTGAGCAGCATTCTGGAACGAATTTTCGGCGAAAACTGAGGGACCACTGTATGTTCATTGGTGAAAGGCTGATTTTGTCTGTTTGTACCATCTCGTTTCTGTGGATGGTTGACAGAAATGTCACGTCATGTTTGTTATGCCACGTCAGTGCCATGATGTCATTGGCATAAAACATTTGCACTGCACCTTTAGCACTGCCACTGACGTTTGGCATATGTTTTCTATTCCTTTTCACTGTTCCAAGGGACCACTGTATTGGCAGAAAGGTGGGCTAGTGCAAGTATGAGTAGTGGGGGTTGAAGAGAGTTGGGATAGTTTTAAAAATGCAATATTAGAATGTGGGGCAGAAGTTTGTGGATATAGGAGGGTGGGTGCAGGAGGAAAGAGGAGTGAGTGGTGGAATGAAGAAGTAAAGGGTGTGATGAAAGAGAAAAAGGTAGCTTATGAGAGGTTTTTACAAAACAGAAGTGTTAACAGAGGAGCAGAGTATATGGAGAGTAAAAGAAAGGTGAAGAGAGTGGTGATAGAGTGCAAAAGGAGAGCAGATGATAGAGTGGGAGAGGCTGTCAATAAATTTTGCTGAAAACAAGAAAAAATTTTGGAGTGAGATAAACAAGTTAAGAAAGCCTAGGGAACGAATGGATTTGTCAGTTAAAAAACAGAGTAGGGGAGTTAGTAGATGGGGAGCTGGAGGTATTGGGTAGATGGCGGGAATATTTTGAGGAACTTTTAAATGTTGATGATAAAAGGGAGCCGGTAATTTCATGCACTGGCCAGGGAGGTATAACATAGTTTAGGAGTGAAGAAGAGCAGGATGTGAGTGTGGGGGAGGTGCATGAGGCATTACATAGAATGAAAGGGGGTAAAGCAGCTGGAACTGACAGGATAATGACAGAAATGTTAAAAGCAGAGGGATTATATAGTGTTGGAATGCTTGTTTTTTTGTTTTTTTTTCAACAAGTCGGCCGTCTCCCACCGAGGCAGGGTGACCTAAAAAGAAAGAAAATCCCCAAAAAGAAAATACTTTCATCATCATTTAACACTTTCACCACACTTACACATAATCACTGTCTTTGCAGAGGCGCTTAGATACGACAGCTGAGAATAGTCCCTCCCAGCTGTCACTATCCCAGACCCCTCCTTTAAAGTGCAGGCATTGTACTTCCCATTTCCAGGACTCAAGTCCAATTAAATCAATTAACTGGTTTCCCTGAATCCCTTCACAAAATGTTACCCTGATCACACTCCAACAGATCGTCATGTCCCAAAAATCATTCATCTCCATTCATTCCTATCTAACACGCTCACACATGCTTGCTGGAAGTCCAAGCCCCTCGCCCTCAAAACCTCCTTTACCCCCCCTCCAACCTTTCTAGGACGACCCCTACCCTGCCTTCCTTCCCAACAGATTTTACGCTCTCCAAGTCATTCTATTTTGATCCATTCTCTCTAAATGACCAAACCACCTCAACAACCCCTCTTCAGCCCTCTGACAAATACTTTTAGTAACTCCACACCTTCTCCTAATTTCACATTCCGAACTTTCTGCATAATATTTACACCACACATTGCCCTTAGACAGGACATCTCCACTGCCTCCAGCCTCCTCCTCGCTGCAGCATTTGCAACCCATGCTTCACACCCATATAAGAGTGTTGGTACCACTATACTTTCGTACATTCCCTTCTTTGCCTCCATGGATAACGTTTTTTGTCTCCACAGATACCTCAACGCACCACTCACCTTTTTTCCTTCATCAATTCTATGGTTAACCTCATCCTTCATAAACCCATCCGCTAACACGTCAACTCCCAAATAACTGAAAACATTTACTTCTTCTATAATCCCTCTCTCCAATGTGATATCCAATTTTTTTTTATTTAAATCGTTTGATACCCTCATCACCTTACTCTTATCTATGTTCACTTTCAACTTTCTACCTTTACACACTCTCCCAAACTCGTCCACTAACCTTTGCAACTTTTCTTTAGAATCTCCCATATGCACAGTATTTTGCATTTAATTCCCCATAATTTAATCCCACCCCTCTCCCCAACACCCTAGCATTTACTTCTTTTACAATCCCATCCATAAATATATTAAACAACCATGCTGACATTACACATCCCTGTCTAAGACCTACTTTTACCGGGAAGTAATCTCCTCTCTCCTACACACCCTAACCTGAGCCTCACTATCCTCATAAAACTCTTTACAGCCTTCAGTAACTTACTACCTATTCCATACACTTGAAACATTTGACACATTGCTCCCTATCCACTCTATCATATGCCTTTTCTAAATCCATAAATGCAATGAAAACTTCTCTACCTTTATCTAAATACTGTTCACATATATGCTTCACTGTAAACACTTGATCTACACATCCCCTACCCACTCTAAAGCCTCCTTGATCATCTGCAATCCTACTCTCTGTCTTACCTCTAATTCTTTCAATAATAACCCTGCCATACACTTTACCTGGTATACTCAGTAAACTTATTCCCCTATAATTTTACACTCTCTTTTATCCCCCTTCCCTTTATATAAAGGAACTATACATGCTCTCTGCAATCCCTAGGTACCTTCCCTCTTTCATACATTTATTAAACAAAAATACCAACCACTCCAGCACTATATCCCCCTGGTTGGTATTGTTGTTTAATAAATGTATGAAGAGGAAAGGTACCTAGGATGCAGAGAATGTATAGTTCCTTTATATAAAGGGAAGGGGATAAAAGAGATTGTAAGAATTATAGGGGAATAAGTTTACTGAGTATATCAGGAAAGTGTACGGTTGTTATTATTGAAAGAATTAGAGGTAAGACAGAAGTAGGATTGAGATGAGCAAGGAGGCTTTAGAGTGGGTAGGGATGTGTAGATCAAGTGTTTACATTGAAGCATATATCTGAACAGTATGTAGATAAAGGTAGGGAAGTTTTCATTGCATTTATGGATTTAGAAAAGGCATATGATAGAGTGGATAGGGAAGCAATGTGGCAAATGTTGCAAGTGTATGGAATAGGTAGTAAGTTACTGAATGCTGTGAAGAGTTTTTATGAGGATAGTGAGGCTCAGGTTAGGGTGTGTAGGAGAGAGGAGATTACTTCCTGGTAAAAGTAGGTCTTAGACAGGGATGTGTGATGTCACCATGGTTGTTTAATATATTTATTGATAGGGTTGTAAAAGAAGTAAATGCTAGAGTGTTGGGGAGAGTAATGGGATTAAATTATGGGGAATCAAGTACTAAAATGGGAGTTGACACAGTTACTTTTTGCTGATGATACTATGCTTGTAGGAGATTCTAAAGAAAACTTGCGAAGGTTAGTGGACGAGTTTGGAAGGGTGTGTAAAGGTAGAAAGTTGAAAGTGAACAAAGATAAGAGTAAGGTGATGAGGGTATCAAACGATTTAGATAAAAAAAAATTGGATATCACATTGGAGAGAGGGAGTATGGAAGAAGTGAATGTTTTCAGATATTTGGGAGTTGACTTGTCAGCAGATGGGTTTATAAGGATGAGGTTAACCATAGAATTGATAAAGGAAAAAAAGTGAGTGGTGCGTTGAGGTATCTCTGGAGACAAAAAAACGTTATCCATGGAAGCAAAGAAGGGAATGTACGAATGTATTGTGGTACCAACACTCTAATATAGGTGTGAAGCATGGGTTGCAAATGCTGCAGCGAGGAGGTGGCTGGAGACAGTGGAGATGTCCTGTCTAAGGGCAATGTGTGGTGTAAATATTATGTAGCAAATTCGGAGTGTGGAAATTAAGAGGTGTGGAGTTACTAAAAGTATTTTTCAGAGGGCTGAAGAGTGGTTGTTGAGGTGGTTTGGTCATTTACAGAGAATGGATCAAAGTAGAATTACTTGGAGAGCTTATAAATCTGTAGGGGAAGGAAGGAGGGGTAGGGGTCATCCTCGAAAAGGTTGGAGGGAGGGGGTAAAGGAGGTTTTGTGGGTGAGGGGCTTGGACTTCCAGCAAGCGTGTATGAGTGTCTTAGATAGGAGTGAATGGAGACGAATGGTTTTTGGGACCTGACGAGCTGTTGGAGTGTGAGCAGGGTAATATTTTGTGAAGGGATTCAGGGAAACCGGTTATTGATTTAGCCGGACTTGAGTCCTGGAAATGGGAAATACAGTGCATGCGCTTTAAAGGAGGGATCTGGGATAGTGACAGTTTGAAGGGACTATTCTAAACTGTAGTATTTGAGTGCCTCTGCAAAGACTGATTATGTATGAGTGAGGTGAAAGTGTTGAATGATGATGAAAGTATTTTCTTTTTGGGGAATTTCTTTCTTTTTGGGTCACTCTGCCTCGGTGGGAGACGGCTGACCTGTTGAAAAAAAATAATCAGTTCCAGACACCCAAAAATATTCACAAAAATTAATACATGTATGTTTAAAGATTAATGAACAATTTAATCAGTATTACATTCGTTTATTGAAGACACTAGTTGGCTTGTGGAAGATAGGAAGGAGAAGTCAGGGAGGATTTATTGTTTGGAAGACTCTTGTTGGCATATTGAAGAATGCAGGAGGGAGAGGGAGTTTGGAATCCCACTCCATAAGGACTTCAGGCATCAAAACCCTCTCTAGGGTTACTCCCTTCTTTGTCATGTACTGCAACAGTGCATTCATTACATACCTTAAAGTATTTGTAGTTTTAATGTAGGGCAAGAGGTGACTAGTACAGTGGTACCCCGACTTACGATGGTCCCCAAACACACCCTTTATGTAAGTTTATTTTTAAATGCTTTGTAAGTGTAATTTTGGGGGTCTAAAAGGACTAGTCTATTTTACATCATTTCTTATGGAGATAAATTCGTTTGGTAATGGCACTTGAACAGCATTCTGGAATGAAAAAATATCGTAAGTCGGGGTACCACTGTACTTATTTGTAGGAAATCAGTGAAGGCAGCAGTAATGTAGGTACACGTAGTATTTAGCCCCCTGGGCTACACTACACAGCCGTATTATTACACTACACAGCCATATTATTACCATGTTCACTGAGTTTAATTGTTTCTAACAACTACCTTTAAATGCCATGATAAACAGAGGGAGAAGTAATGAATAATTAATTTCGAGAATTGTAAAGAAACTCGTGTGAAGGGCGGTTACTGCACCATACGCCAGATTCACAGTTTTCTCTAACGCTGCATCAGAGAAAATGTAATGTTTACCTTCCACCCTCCTCCCTCCACCCTCCTTGATTCGCCGGTACTCACCACTCGATAACATATAAACATTGCATGTTTATATGCTATGTAACGTGTTTCTTATATAATTTTGAAGAAAATATCATACATGGATTAATGAAAATGTCTATATTAACCTAAAATAAGATATTTAATGTGCTCAAGAGTGATTTATTATGTGTCCAACACACTAATATTTTTCAATAACTTATTTCTTAAATTCCATCGTGTTTCTCACTTTCTTTACCAAAGGAACTTTCTTTGGGGCCATGATTACTTATTTTGCAGTTGCACTTAATGAATAACCACGAAAAACATTGAATTACAGTGGAACCCCGACTTTCGAACTTAATCCATTCCAGAAGCTAGTTCTCAGCTCGAAACGTTTGAAAGTCGAATCAATATTTCCTATAAGAAATAATGGAAATACAATTAATTCGTTCCTGCTGTCGGGAGGCATGACAAAATAGTACTTCACTATGACACTGTTATCAACTCGACAGCTTATTTATCTATCACAATTCATCTAATATGACATAATAAACAATATAAATAACATAAAAACCTGATATACACTCTAGAATGAATAAAATATGTATGTCATTACGAATGTGGTGGCGGGGGAGGACGGTGGTAGCGGGCATTCTTGCTCCAGCTATGAAACCATCTTCCCATTCTTTCCTCCTTCAGACGTGTTAGTATAAGAGAAAACGGAGTTTGTAATGGTAACTGCATTAGATCACTTCTTTCATAAGAAAACCATAATGTACAAATAAACAGGTGTACGTACACCATTTACATACAGTGGACCCTCGGTTACGAATACCGAAATCGACAATATGTAAGTATAATATTAAGTGCATGTGAAGTGTATTTTGGGGGTCTGAATAGACTAACCTACGGACATTATTTCTTAAGGAAGTAAATTGTCGTAATGGCATTGAGCAGGCTTCTGGGATGAAGTTTTCGTTAACCGAGGGTCCACTGTACTTGCAGAAGATAGCAGAGCGGCTTATGCTGTCAGAGTTTATTTCGTGCTTTTCTATCGCTAATCGCTACACTCTTAATGCTACATTTCGTCACTGAACTTAACTGCTTTAAACTCTACTACTTGTGCCTGTGCTGGAGTGCAGGAACACATTAATATCACTAAGAGTGTGTTATTAGCCTTGAAGATGCCATATTAATAACGATGATAATAATAATAATAATAATAATCACTCTGAGGCGCATTAATAATGATGATAATAACACAATAATAATCACTCTGAGGCGTATAAGTCGTTAATATAGACATTTTGCTTAATCCATTTATATTTTTTCAAAATTATATAAGAAACACGCTACATAACAATTAAATTTAAATAAATATGAGATGTTTTTCCAGTCGGCTTGACGGAGTGAACAGAATTCATTTGTGTCCAGGCTGGTAACAGCAACAACAACAACTGGTTTGTTTACAAAACTCTCGAACCTTCTACACTCTCATTCTCTTTCGTTTATTCATTTAATCTTGTTTACTCACCTCTCACTCTACATTAAGACTGCTTCTTACAACCACTGCCTCTTACCACCACTGCCTCTTAACCACCACTGCCTCCTAACCACCACTGCCTCCTAACCACCACTGCCTCTTACCACCACTTCCTCTTACCACCACTGCCTCTTACCACCACTGCCTCTTACCACCACTTCCTCTTACCACCACTTCCTCTTACCACCACTGCCTCTTACCACCACTGCCTCTTACCACCACTGCCTCTTACCACCACTGCCTCTTACCACAACTGCCTCTTACCACCACTGCCTCTTACCAACACTGCCTATACCACCACTGCCTCTAACACTGCCTCACCCATTGAACAAGCTCCAAACACAATTAATTAATTGTAAAATGTTTGGCAGAGCAAGCAGGGTAATGTTCACTGGAATTAAACAAAGCTAGACTGACTCACGACGCCTGAATGGGCCGATGCGCAAGCGCCTGGGTGGACAGGTCTGGTATGCACTTGTTCGAAACATGGGACATGTTCGATAGTTGGGACAAAATTTGCTTGAAAAAAGTGTTCGAAACTCGATTCGTTCGATTGACGAGGCGTTCGAAACTTGAGGTTTCACTGTATAGCGAATGTTTGGATGAATGAGCAGAACCTTCCTCACTCTGCCAGAGACAGCCAGACTGATGCGAGAGGCTGCCGGCAGGCAGGTGGACACGTCCCATTCGGGCCAATAAGCGAAATAACGGCTTGTACCTATTTTAGAATTGAATGTTAATCTCAAAGGTTGTTGGTTTGAAAAATAATTTGATTAGTTTCAATATTGTACTTAATTTTTGTATTGAGGAGTTGTTCATTTAAATGAGTTTCAAAACTTCATTAACCCCTTTCAGAGTTGGGACTCCTGTTCTCAAACTTGCTCTCAGGGTTGTAAATTTAAAAAAAAAAAATTATTTTTCTTATGAACTGGTAGAGAATCTTTTCCTGAAAGTAATAAAACAAAAAGCACAAAATTTGATGGAAAACCGACATAATCTTGCTCTCGCAAATTTTGCTGTGTCAGCAATATTTATGCATCGGCAATTTCGCCCACTTTGAGTCCAATTTTAGACCAATTACATTGTTCCAGTCAAGCAAATTGTTCTCTATTTCACTAGTATGCCTTCCATTTTATCGACTGAGTGTAAGAAATCACCCATTCATTTATTTCAACTACTCACTAAAGTGATCAGAAATTGGTAATGTGACCAATTTCACACAAAATTTAAGAAACGCCAGTTTCAAAATAGGATTCATAATAAACAGTGCAGACATTTGTGTCACTAAAATAACATTTTCTCAGTTCATTAGTTATGTTCCCCGGCCTCTCCAATATTACACATTAATTCCATTTAGAATTTTTATTCAGACAAAAAATAGAATATTTACTGTTATGCCGACTACTGCATTATTGTAATAATTATATAAATAATGTCAGTGCATTCATAAATGCATATTAAACTGGCCAGATGGATGTGTATTGGATGAGTGACATTTGTGTACTCTGGAATATTGGCAAAAATCGAACAATCCCACTATTTTGAGCTCAATTTTCAACTACTTTCAATTCTGAAACCAATCAAAATCATTTCTATTTCTGTAATATGTCTTCCATTCTATCAAATGAGACCAAGAAACCTAGAATACAACCATAAAAACTATACAAAAATGCACCACAAAGTTGGTGTTTTAAACCAAAAACATGGTCGCAATTTTTTTTATTCCTCGTATGCACTGCTTGCTGCAGGATTTTTTTTTATGTGGTGCATACATACCACATAGACCCATTCTCTCACATCTGGCACAAATTTACCACTCACAGCTTATCTGAGTGAACTATGGGACTGACCCCTGGTTTCAATGCCATAGTCGTACTATGGTACCAACCCTCAGATGATTAATATTTATCAACCTTACAGCAGTAATAATTAGTACACTTGCCCTGGGATAGATGCTAAGGTTAGTTAGCTTTGCTGATATTTTCTTTTGTATGTGAAATACTAATCCCATGAGTGAGGTCATTCAGTGCAAAGAGTGACGGTGGCTTGTAAGACAGCCATACTACCTAACCTAGCAGTCAAAGGACCAGTTCTGCTGATAATTTCTAAGAAATATCTCTAAGAATCACAAGGTTCAAAGTACAAATAAAAATAATTTTTCTTTTCTGCAGTATACAGGTATAATGTAGTTTATGTATAATAAAATATTGCTAGGCACAAAAGAAAGCCACTAGCATGCCAAAAGCAAGCACTTTCTTTTGCTCAGTTTAGCATCAGTGGAAACAGTGTGTTCATAATAGTGAGGGGAGGATACCAAACTTCTTGCCAATACTGGTACTGTTACTCAATTTTAAGTTAACACCTATTTCATTAAAATTAGCCAATACTCATAGATACCAATACGTACCATCAAAATTGTCTGATACTGATTCTCAGTTTTAAGCCAAAACCCAATACCAATACATACCATCAAAATTAGCCAATAGCCAATGTTACTGATACTTTGGCACACTCTTAGTTCATAAGGGATGACATTGTAAAGTAAAAGTTAATTCAGTTTCCTAGTACAGTGGACCCTCGGTTAACGATACCGAAATCGTGCAATTATGTAAGTATAATTTTGTAAGTTCTTGTGGAAGTGTATTTTTGGGGGTCTGAAATAGACTAACCTACGTGAAATTTTTCCTTAAGGGAGTAAATTCGTTCAGTAATGGCACTTGAGCAGACTTCAGGAGTGAAGTTTTTACGAAACTCGGGGGTCCACTGTAATGTAATTACATAACATCAGGTTAATTTTTGTTTACAGTCTTATTGTGATAACCAAGTCAATCATGAAAAAAAAAAAATATGAAAATAGCTTACAATACCAACAAGTTGATAATTAAGATACGTGTGCAACATTTGGGTCTCTTTATTATTGAAATGTTTTGACTACACAGTAGGCTGCTTCTGTCAAATACGCAGGTGACTAAATATGGTGACAGCAGTAGTGGTGAGATAAAAAATTATGTTTTTAACTTTAAAAAAAAAAAATTTGTTTCCCTTAGTTACTGTACTTTACAGTGTAAAAACTCTCACATTTCATTGTATGATTATATATATTGGTTTCACAGTTGCATTTTCCTTGTCAGGGTGCGTGGACAACCAACAACCGTGATATTGTCTTAGCTCTCTATGACTCGTGGGCCAAGTCCCAACAGTTACGCCGTAACCTAACCCCTGATATTATAAAGAACTACAATCCAGAGGCTTCAACACCACAGAAGCCTCGAAGCCGATCACTTACAGACAGTAGCGCCTCTCAGAGCCTTACCTCTCCAACAGCAGCACTGCAGGTATTTCATGGAGTTTTCTATATTAAAGTTAGTAGAGGTGTCCCGTGCTTTTCTATAGATGCATTTCAAGCCTATAACTGTTGTTCTGAGCTCAGTCAGGCTTTTTTTTTTTTTTAAACCCTTAAATGGTCCACACGTATATTTACGTTAGCTTGCCCAGTGCCTCGAATCTTTGAAAAAAAATATATTATATTTTTATAGAAATAAAGAGCACATTTTTTAAGTGTTATAGGATAAAAAAAAAGAATTTGAGTCAGTAGTTACCGAGATATGAAGCGGAGAAGTTGGCACTGGATGCTCACCTGACAGCAACATGATTCCTGCCGCTTGCAGAATCGTTGCCGATATACCTTTTTTTCACTTTTTTTTATTATTTTATATAATTTTTATGTTCTCATAATCACAATTTATAGTAGTTCTTGTGATTTCATAGCCAATCTGTGTTCTGACGCTAATATTAGGTACTGAAATTGTACTCAAATAATAATAATAATAATGATAGTGCATAACAATAATAATAATAATAATGATAGTGAATAATGATAATAATAATAATAGTGAATAATAATAATAATAATAAAAGTTCCCTTGAAGCATTGTAAGATTTGTGTCACTGCCTTATCTCATCTGATCTCCACTAATGATGACTGGTGACATTTCACGAGGGGTGAGCCGTAGTCTTATCTCTTCTTATCAGTCCAGTAATTACAGTGATGACATTTGACGAGCTTACACTGCTTCCCTTTATTTGTTACGCAAACCTGTCTGTTTGTCTGTATCTGTCTGTCTGTGTGTCTGTCTTTCTGTCTGTCTGTGTGTCGTCTCCTTTCTGTCTGCTTGTCTCAGAGAGTAGATCATGAACCAACTGGTATTACGCAGATCACAAGCACAGTATAACACTTTGGCTTGATTTTTTTAGTTATCCTAGGTAATTTACACTATTTATAATTGTATTTACGTATGTGTTCCTGTGAGATAGAGACAGATAGAGACAGAGACAGATAGATACAGACAGAGATAGACAGCCAATCAGGTACCCACCTGACCAGCCAGCTGCTGGCCAGCCAGGTGGCCAACCAGCTGTTTGCCAGCCAGGTCCTCAGCCAAGCAGGCAGGCAGGCAGCCAGCTGGCCTGCCAGACTGCCGACATCACTTTCCACTTCAAAGGGGAGTGTTAATATGACATGACATCAGTGAATCTATGGTGTTTGCCGCAGTGTTTGCTCTAGCTGGCCCTCAATTTAACTGGTGCTCCCATAAGGTACTAAGTGGTCCCAGATTTTTTTAATATGGCGCACACCGAGTGTTAAGACCCATTCTATGCTGACCAGGCATCTCAGGCCAATCGTGCCAAATTTGGAGGCAGGAAAAATAAAACGTAAATATACGTTTGGGGCAGTAGCAGTACTAACGTATATATACGTGTGCACCGTTTAAGGGTTAACAAGTCGACCATCTCCCACCGAGGCAGGGTGACCCAAAAAGAAAGAAAATTCCCAAAAAGAAAATACTTTCATCATCATTCAACACTTTCACCTCACTCATACATAATCACTGTCTTTGCAGAGGCGTTCAGATACGACAGTTTAGAATAGTCCCTCCACACTGTCACTATCCCAGACCCTTCCTTTAAAGTGCAGGCATTGTACTTCTACTTCCCATTTCCAGGACTCAAGTCTGGCTAAATCTATAATAACCGGTTTCCCTGAATCCCTTCACTAAATATTACCCTGCTCACACTCCAACAGCTCGTCAGTTCCCAAAAAATACAGTGGTACCCCGACTTACGATGGTCCCCAAACACACCCTTTTATGTAAGTTTATTTTTTTAAATGCTTTTGTAAGTGTAATTTTGGGGGTCTAAAAGGACTAGTCTATTTTACATCATTTCTTATGGAGATAAATTCGTTTGGTAATGGCACTTGAACAGCATTCTGGAATGAAAAAATATCGTAAGTCGGAGTACCACTGTATTCGCCTCCATTCACTCCTATCTAACACGCTCACACACGCTTGCTGGAAGTCCAAGCCCCTTGCCCACAAAACCTCTTTTACCCCCTCCCTCCAACCTTTTCAAGGACGACTCCTACTCCGCCTTCGTTCCCCTACAGATTTTTATGCTCTCCAAGTCATTCTTGTAGGTAGTAGGTTGGTAGACAGCAACCACCCAGGGAGGTACTACCGTCCTGCCAGGTGACTGTGAAACAGAAACCTGAAACTGTTTTACATGATGGTAGGATTGCTGGTGTCTTTTTTCTGTCTCATAAACACGCTGGATAACAGGTATATCTAGCTACTTCTACTTACACTTTAGGTCACACTACACTGGCATACACATGCATATATATACATACACACATCTAGGTTTTTCTTCTTTTTCTTAATAGCTCTTGTTCTTTTTATTTTCTCTATTGTCCATGGGGAAGTGGAAAAGAATCTTTCCTCCGTAAGCCATGCGTGTCGTATGAGGCGACTAAGATGCCGGGAGCAATGGGCTAGTAACCCCTTCTCCTGTACAAATCTACTAAAAACGAGAAGAAGAAAAACTTTATAAAATTGGGTTGTCTGAATGTGCGTGGATGTAGTGCGGATGATAAGAAAGAGATGATTGCCGATGTTATGAATGAAAAGAAGTTGGATGTCCTGGCCCTAAGCGAAACAAAGCTGAAGGGGTAGGAGAGTTTCAGTGGGGAGAAATAAATGGGATTAAGTCAGGAGTATCTGAGAGAGTTAGAGCTAAGGAAGGGGTAGCAATAATGTTGAAGGATCAGTTATGGAAGGAAAAGAGGGAATATAAATGTGTAAATTCAAGGATTATGTGGATTAAAATAAGGGTCGGATGCGAAAAGTGGGTCATAATAAGCGTGTATGCACCTGGAGAAGAGAGGAGTAGAGGAGAGAGAGATTTTGGGAGATGTTAAGCGAATGTATAGGAACTTTTGAACCAAATGAGAGAGTAATTGTGGTAGGAGACCTAAATGCTAAAGTGGGAGAAACATGCAGAGAGGGTGTAGTAGGTAAGTTTGGGGTGCCAGGTGTAAATGATAATGGGAGCCCTTTGATTGAACTTTGTATAGAAAGGGGTTTAGTTATAGGTAATACATATTTTAAGAAAAAGAGGATAAATAAGTATACAAGATATGATGTAGGGCGTAATGACAGTAGTTTGTTGGACTATGTATTGGTAGATAAAAGACTGTTGAGTAGACTTCAGGATGTACATGTTTATAGAGGGGCTACAGATATATCAGATCACTTTTTAGTTATAGCTACAGTGGGAGTAAAAGGTAGATGGGATACAAGGAAAATAGAATCAGTAAGTAAAAGAGAGGTGAAGGTTTATAAACTAAAAGAGGAGGCAGTTAGGGTAAGATATAAACAACTATTGGAGGATAGATGGGCTAGTGAGAGTGTAGGCAATGGGGTCGAAAATGTATGGGGTAGATTTAAAAATGTAGTGTTAGAGTGTTCAGCAGAAGTTTGTGGTTACAGGCGAGTGGGTGCGGGAGGGAAGAGGAGCGATTGGTGGAATGATGATGTAAAGAGAGTAGTAAGGGGGAAAAAGTTAGCATATGAGAGGTTTTACAAAGTAGAAGTGATGCAAGGAGGGAAGAGTATATGGAGAGAAAAGAGAGGTTAAAAGAGTGGTGAAGCAATGTAAAGAGAGCAGATGAGAGAGTGGGTGAGATGTTATCAGCAAATTTTGTTGAAAATAAGAAAAAGTTTTGGAATGAGATTAATAAGTTGAGGAAGCCTAGAGAACAAATGGATTTGACAGTTAAAAATAGGAGAGGAGAGTTATTAAATGGAAGTTAGAGGTATCGGGAAGATGGAGAGAATATTTTGAGGATTTGTTAAATGTTGATGAAGACAGGAAGCTGTGATTTCGTGTGTAGGGCAAGGAGGAATAACATCTTGTAGGAGTGTGGAAGAGCCAGTTGTGGGTGTAGGGAAGTTCGTGAGGCAGTGGGTAGAATGAAAGGGGTAAGGCAGCTGGGATTGATGGGATAAAGATAGAAATGTTAAAAGCAGGTGGGGATATAATTTTGGAGTGGTTGGTGCTATTATTTAATAAATGTATGGAAGAGGGTAAGGTACCTAGGGATTGGCAGAGAGCGTGTATTGTTCCTTTGTATAAAGGCAAAGGGGACAAAAGAGAGTGCAAAAATTATAGGGGAATAAGTCTGTTGAGTGTACCTGGTAAAGTGTATGGTAGAGTTATTATTGAAAGAATTAAGAGTAAAACAGAAAGCAGGATAGCAGATGAACAAGGGGCTTTAGGAAAGGTAGGGGTGTGTAGACCAAGTGTTTACAGTGAAACATATAGGTGAACAGTATTTGGATAAGGGTAAAGATGTTTTTGTGGCATTTATGGATTTGGAAAAGGCGTATGATAGGGTAGATAGGGGGCAATGTGGCAGATGTTGCAGGTGTATGGAATAGGAGGAAGGTTACTGAAGGCAGTGAAGAGTTTTTATGAGGATAGTGAGGCTCAGGTTAGAGTGTGTAGGAGGGAAGGGACTATTTCCCAGTAAAAGTGGGCCTTAGACAAGGATGTGTGATGTCACCGTGGTTGTTCAATATATTTATAGATGGGGTTGTAAGAGAAGTGAATGCGAGGGTCTTGGCAAGAGGTGTTGGGCTAAAAGATAAAGAAGCAAATACAAAGTGGGAGTTGTCACAGTTGCTTTTGCTGATGACACTGTGCTTTTGGGAGATTCTGAAGAGAAGCTGCAGAGGTTGGTGGATGAATTTGGTAGGGTGTGTAAAGAAGAAAATTGAAAGTGAATATAGGAAAGAGTAAGGTGATGAGGATAACAAAAAGAATAGGTGACGAAAGATTGGATATCAGATTGGAGGGAGAGAGTATGGAGGAGGTGAATGTATTCAGATATTTGGGAGTGGACATGTCGGCGGATGGGTCTATGAAGGATGAGGTGAATCATAGAATTGATGAGGGGAAAAGGGTGAGTGGAGCACTTCGGAGTCTGTGGAGACAAAGAACCTTGTCCATGGAAGTAAGAGGGAATGTATGAGAGTATAGTTATACCAACGCTCTTATATGGGTGTGAAGCATGGGTGATGAATGTTGCAACGAGGAGAAGGCTGGAGGCAGTGGAGATGTCATGTCTGAGGTCAATGTGTGGTGTGAATATAATGCAGAGAATTCGGAGTTTGGAAATTAGGAGGAGGTGCGGGATTACCAAAACGATTGTCCAGAGAGCTGAGGAGGGGTTGTTGAGGTGGTTTGGACATGTAGAGAGAATGGAACGAGACAGAGTGACTTCGAGTGTATAAATCTGTAGTGGAGGGAAGGCGGGGTAGGGGTCGGCCTAGGAAAGGTTGGAGGGAGGGGTAAAGGAAGTTTTGTGTGCGAGGGGCTTGGACTTCCAGCAAGCATGTGTGAGCGTATTTGATAGGAGTGAATGGAGGCATATGGTTTTTAATACTTGACGTGCTGTTGGAGTGTGAGCAGGGTAACATTTATGAAGGGATTCAGGGAAACCGGCAGGCCGGACTTGAGTTCTGGAGATGGGAAGTACGGTGCCGGCACTCTGAAGGAGGGGTGTTAATGTTGCAGTTTTATAACTGTAGTGTAAAGCACCCTTCTGGCAAGACAGTGATGGAGTGAATGATGATGAAAGTTTTTCTTTTCGGGCCACCCTGCCTTGGTGGGAATCGCCGATGTGTTAATAAAAAAAATAAAAAGTCATTCTACTTTGATCCATTCTCTAAATGACCAAACCACCTCAACAACCCTTCTTTAGCCCTCTGGCAAATACTTTTAGTAACTCCACACCTCCTTATTTCAACACTCCGAATTTTCTGCATAATATTAACACCACACATTGCCCTTAGACAGGACATCTCCACTGCCTCCAGCCGCCTCCTCGCAGCAGCATTTGCAACCCATGTTTCACACCCATATAAGAGTGTTGTTACCACTATACTTTGCCTCCGTGGATAAGGTTGTTTATATCGATAGTAAATAATTAAATTATATTACGTATTTGGTAAATTTAAGTATTGAGTACAGTGGACCCCCGAGTTTCGTAAAAACTTCACTCCTGAAGTCTGCTCAAGTGCCATTACCGAACGAATTTACTCCCTTAAGGAAAAATGTCACGTAGGTTAGTCTATTTCAGACCCCCAAAAATACTTTTCCACAAGCACTTACAATATTATACTTACATAAATGTACGATTTCCGGGGTTTACGAAACTCGGGGGTCCACTGTATTGAGTTATTAAGAAAATAGAAGAGAACTCAGATGGATGCGCAAATATGTATGCATGTACGTGCATGTGTAGTGTGTAACCTAAGTGTAGTAGAAGTAGCAAGATATACCTATTATTCCATGTTTTTATGAGACAAAAAGAAGACACCAGCAATCCTATCATCATGTAATACAATTACAGGTTTCTGTTTCACACTTACTTGGCAGAACAGTAGTACCTCCCTAGTTTCTTTAGTGTTTTCCCCCAAAAATCAATAGTCAGCTCTCAAATTTCAACGTACAGCACTTTAATTCATTCCTTTTAATTATTCATTTTTTTATTGAAAGGTTTGAAGGTAATTGGAGATGTCTTTTACATGTGGCCATTTTATTTTGGTTTTGCACACGACCCCTGCATTCAAAACCAACTTGAGGATTTTGTTTAAAACATTCTCAACATATTTTTTTTTTTAAGACACTGGCCCTCTCCCACCAAGGCAGGTGACCTAAGAAGAAACACTTTCACCATCATTTACACTGGATTTACCACATCCAAATCTCTCTCCAGCTGGAGGTTAAAGCAATAATCAAAAAGATATTGCCTTTGAAACAAAAAAAAAGTCTTAATCTAGAATTTCTGTTATCTCATGAGTGCCTCTTCCTTGATGAACTCAAATTATTGTTCTGCTTTTACACATATATTTGCTGTATAAAATAACTATAAAATATAAATCTGAATAAACCTATTTTAACATTTACTGTACGTACTTGGTTGTAACATTCCTTCTGCTTACATTCCTATCATTCTTTACAATTTGCTTTCTGCTTCTGTCTCTTTTCTCTCTACCATTTTTAGCTCTCTCTATTGCATTCATGGATATAATGTTCATGAAGAGTTAAATCATCTTAATTTTGTTCCTAACATCCTCAGGTGCCCCCTGTACAATCAACACCATCACCAATGTCTCGGCTGCAGTCAGGTCATGCTCAGGCAATGTTGCAGCAGTTGATTGCAGAAGCAGACAACAATCAGGTAATTTTCAGTTTGCCAAACCTGTCACTTCATGTACAGTGGAACCTCGGTACTCAAACAGCTCGGCACTCAAACAAAGCCTGGCACCCAAACGAAGCTTGGCACTCGACCAAACAAACACGACTTGCCAGAACTTCACTGTAAACTATTTTGTGTTTCTTCGCATTTTTTGGTGTTTTTTTATGTTACGTATTTGTATAAATAAGTCACCATGGAGTATATGAAGATTAGTGATAACAGCCAATGAATCAGCACTCGAACAGCCTTCTGAAATGAATTAAGTTCGAGTACCGAGGTTTCACTGTACTGTACTTGTATATCCAGCATCATCATAAAATAGTAATTAAGAAGGTTTTAGTACAGTGGTACCTCGGTTAACGATGGTCCCCAAACTCGTCCTTTTATGTAAGTTTATTTTTTTAAATGCTTTTGTAAGTGTATTTTTGTGGGTCTAAAAGAACTAGTCTATTTTACATTATTCCTTATGGGGATAAATTCGTTTGGTAATGGCACTTGAACAGCATTCTGGAACGAAAAAATATCGTTAACCGAGGTACCACTGTACTGATAGACAGATGGGAAATTGCCATATTTCCCATCATTAAATGCAATTTAAAAAATTTAAAGTCCAAAATTTATTCTGGTTGTTATGCACTTCCTTGAACACTCCAATGGAAATAAGTCAGTTTGTCTGACTTTTTTTGGGTTATCCTAGGTAATTTACTCTGTATGATAATTGTACTTACGTGTACCTGTGATAAAGAAGCAAATACAAAATGGGAGTTGTCACAGTTGCTTTTTGCTGATGACACTGTGCTTTTGAGAGATTCTAAAGAGAAGTTGCAGAGGTTGGTGGATGAATTTGGTAGGGTGTGTAAAAGAAGAAAATTGAAAGTGAATATAGGAAAGAGTAAGGTGATGAGGATAACAAAAAGAATAGGTGACGAAAGATTGGATATCAGATTGGAGGGAGAGAGTATGGAGGAGGTGAATGTATTCAGATATTTGGGAGTGGACATGTCGGGGATGGGTCTATGAAGGATGAGGTGAATCATAGAATTGATGAGGGAAAAGGGTGAGTGGAGCACTTCGAGTCTGTGGAGACAAAGAACCTTGTCCATGGAAGTAAAGAGAGGAATGTATGAGAGTATAGTTATACCAACGCTCTTATATGGGTGTGAAGCATGGGTGATGAATGTTGCAACGAGGAGAAGGCTGGAGGCAGTGGAGATGTCATGTCTGAGGTCAATGTGTGGTGTGAATATAATGCAGAGAATTCGGAGTTTGGAAATTAGGAGGAGGTGCGGATTACCAAAACGATTGTCCAGAGAGCTGAGGAGGGGTTGTTGAGGTGGTTTGGACATGTAGAGAGAATGGAACGAGACAGAGTGACTTCGAGAGTGTATAAATCTGTAGTGGAGGGAAGGCGGGGTAGGGGTCGGCCTAGGAAAGGTTGGAGGGAGGGGTAAAGGAAGTTTTGTGTGCGAGGGCTTGGACTTCCAGCAAGCATGTGTGAGCGTATTTGATAGGAGTGAATGGAGGCATATGGTTTTTAATACTTGACGTGCTGTTGGAGTGTGAGCAAAGTAACATTTATGAAGGGATTCAGGGAAACCGGCAGGCCGGACTTGAGTTCTGGAGATGGGAAGTACAGTGCCGGCACTCTGAAGGAGGGGTGTTAATGTTGCAGTTTTATAACTGTAGTGTAAAGCACCCCTCTGGCAAGACAGTGATGGAGTGAATGATGATGAAAGTTTTTTCTTTTTCGGGCCACCCTGCCTTGGTGGGAATCGGCCGATGTGTTAATAAAATAATAAAATGTGTACCTGTGACTAAATAAACTTCTTGCTTATGAATAGAATACCCTTTGCTCTTGATGTATCATACTTTTATTGTTTCTGCTGCTTTTGCAAGCTTTTGTTTTCCTGCATCTGTCTGTTTTATAAAATTGGGTGCAAATTGCTTCTCCTATGAGATACAGAAACAAGCACGTGAATTTGTTACATCAGTGATTCTGTAATGGCTTTGCACTTCAATGATGTCTGGCTTTTCAGGTGGCATTCAGTGAGGACTGTTCAAACACAGAGCCCAGAGATCAAACTTTACATGGAGTCAAAGCTTGTACAACAGATGATGTTATTCATAAGAGGTGGCTCAGTAAGTACTCACTCATGAATCAACATAGCTTATTTTTCAGCTTTTTTAAATTAATTTGCATGATATGTACCAGTTTTGCTAAAGAATACAGGTGTATGTTAGCTGCATGGAACCATGATTTAGAGGTAGATAATCCCTCTTATTTTTACTATCTACAGTGTTTCTTTACAGTATACCTTCAGTGTTTCTTTATAGTATACCTTCAGTGTTTCTTTATAGTATACCTTCAGTGTTTCTTTATAGTATACCTTCAGTGTTTCTTTATAGTATACCTTCAGTGTTTCTTCATAGTATACATTCAGTGTTTTTTACAGTATACCTTCAGTGTTTCTTTATAGTATACCTTCAGTGTTTCTTTATAGTATACCTTCAGTGTTTCTTTATGGTATACCTTCAGTGTTTCTTTATAGTATAACTTCAGTGTTTCTTTATAGTATACCTTCAGTGTTTCTTTATAGTATACCTTCAGTGTTTCTTTATAGTATACCTTCAGTGTTTCTTTATAGTATACCTTCAGTGTTTCTTTATAGTATACCTTCAGTGTTTCTTCATAGTATACATTCAGTGTTTCTTTACAGTATACCTTCAGTGTTTCTTTATAGTATACCTTCAGTGTTTCTTTATAGTATACCTTCAGTGTTTCTTTACAGTATAACTTCAGTGTTTCTTTATAGTATACCTTCAGTGTTTCTTTATAGTATACTTTCAGTATACAGTAAAGATAAATGTTATTTTTATATCTGATTATGACCAGGACAATGTATTTACATTTTTTTAATAAAATTACAATAGTATACAGTCCATATAAAAATAAACATCTTACTCTCAAGGATCATATATGTACATGCATCATTGTATCTGTTATAACGTAAATAATTGTAATAGGAAGTTTATAGGCTAGAATTGCCTCCATTGAAGCAAAAATAAAAACAGTTATTTATTCTTTCTCATATTTCTTCTAGGGTGGGAACTAAAATTTCAAGATGTTAAGGATTTGTACATTAAGGTTTGTTTGAAATAGCAAGGGAAACCGTTCCATCTACCACATAAATTGGGAATGTTATTCCCACTTGCTGCCACCACACTACACTACTTCCTTAGGACTTGTATGGAGTTTTCTGGCACATAAGGCACACGAGTGTTAGCTGCTTGCTGGCACGATGTTTTCAAGCATTTATAACGTAACATTCAGAAACACCTGCTAAGGCATAACCCAAAGACTATCCTTGAGCATATAAAGTGCAGGGTGATTTTCCAAGACTTTTTGAGAAAAAAAAACGTGCCGGAAAATATGGTAATCATTTGTTCACTTAGCAGTAGAGTAAATACAGTACTTACATTACCTGGGTGTTAGCCAACTATTTTTAATTTCATGCTATGAATTGTATGCCATAATATATCAACATGACTGAGTCCAGGCTTTGAAATAAACTGTGGTAGTGATAACACCTCGCAGGTTTTAAAATAAAATTTCCAACCTTGAGCATTAAAAAAGAACTTGCCTCATGACTCTTCATTTTGTCAACAGTACATTAGCTTTACATAACAATGCATTCTCCATACTAATTAAAACATTACCTATTTTTTATAGTTAATTGTTTCATTCATTTATGAATTTTGTGTAGTATTGTTGCATCATTAATATTTAATACTATTAACATATATTTTATGAGGCACTACGTACTTACATCATTAAGATCAAGAGGAGAAATACACAGTATGTTTCAACCAGCACTGTTAGTATTTTTTGTGTTTCAGTTGAACTAGTCAACAGTCAAGTGTTGCTTAAAGGTTGTGAGACACAGGGTTACGTCATTCTGAGTGCAGCCAAAGCCCAAATACTACAACGTATCCATCGTCCAGTCTGGCAAGATCACTCCCTTGTCACTAAGACCACTTGGTTTGGCTCACTGGAATGCATGCAGTACTATGCTACAGTCAATGCTGGGGATAAAGAAACACAGATGGGTATGCTGGAATTCAACCTTTTTAAAAATTGTTCATGATAATATAGGTACAGTACAGAAGGGCCCAGGTTATATGGCGAGTTAGGTTCCCGACCACTACTGAAAAGTGAAAATCGGCTACAAGTGGAACACAGCCTTTTTTACTTTCAAATGGACAATAGTAATATAAATATACAGTACACTCATTACTTACCTTAACATAGGGTGCGGAACACACTTTCCTGACTCAGCTGTTGAGTACATCAGGCCAAAAACACTGAAAAAGCAGAACAAGTACTGAATGTAATGAACAGTGGATAAATTGAAAAACACTAAAATAGCAGGACGCCAAAAAGTTGAATGCCGAAACCCAGGGTCCTACTGTATATGTACCGTATTCCTATGACATGGTCTCTTTTGCTGAAATACCCTTGTAATATGTCATAATAATAATGGTGTTTTGTCTTTGTTAAATAGTGGTTTTATGTCATTTATTTTCAGGTTCATTGTGAAATTATCAAGATGTATTTATATGTTGTGGATGTTATATAATGTCATATGCACACAGACAACATCATGTGGCTGACTGTGGACAACATAGAAGAGAAGGACGGTCAAGTAATCAATGAAGTAGCTGATATTGTTGGTAGTGGGCAGTCAGTTGGTGGTGTTGTGTCGCAGACAGTTGGTTCAATGGATGAAGGTCATGATGAACATCAGGTATGTAAAAACACACTAATAATGTCTCTTAAAATATTTGAAGAAATCATGTTCACTCAGCATGTTACTCAGCTTTTCCCTTATGTCAAGTAATAATAATATTTTTATTAATAACAGATTCAAGGAACTGTTTCACATTATTGTACAAATTTTATGATGTTTGTATAATATCTATTGAAATATTTCTTGGTTAAACCTGCCACTGCTTTTCCATCATGTCTGACAAAGAACATATTGCATTTTTTTAATCACAGCTGCAAAGAATTGTTTCGCGTTGTCACTGCGAGTTTTATTATGTATCATATGGTGAGACTGGCCTTGACTTGTCACTCATGGAAGAAGTTCAGCCTCCACTTCCGGAAGATGATTTATGGAATCGAAATGTTGAAGCTGTTGATACATTCACTCTGATGCATCATGACCTCTGTGCCAGTACCAATTCCTTGCAGGTAAACTATTTTTTTTTTTTTTTTTTTTTTCTCAACATGTCGGCCGTCTCCCACCGAGGCAGGGTGACCCAAAAAGAAAGAAAATCCCCCAAAAGAAAATACTTTCATCATCATTCAACACTTTCACCACACTCATACATAATCACTGTCTTTGCAGAGGAGCTGAGATACGACAGCTGAGAATTGTCCCTCCCAGCTGTCACTATCCCAGACCCCTCCTTTAAAGTGCAGGCATTGTACTTCCCATTTCCAGGACTCAAGTCCAACTAAATCAATTAACTGGTTTCCCTGAATCCCTTCACAAAATGTTACCCTGCTCACACTCCAGCAGATCAACATGTCCCAAAAACCATTCATCTCCATTCACTCCTATCTAACACGCTCACACATGCTTGCTGGAAGTCCAAGCCCCTCGCCCACAATACCTCCTTTACCCCTTCCCTCCAACCTTTTCTAGGACGACCCCTACCCCGCCTTCCTTCCCCAACAGATTTATACGCTCTCCAAGTCATTCTACTTTGATCCATTCTCTCTAAATGACCAAACCACCTCAACAACCCTCTTCAGCCCTCTGACAAATACTTTTAGTAACTCCACACCTTCTCCTAATTTCCACATTCCGAATTTTCTGCATAATATTTACACCACACATTGCCTTTAGACAGGACATCTCCACTGCCTCCAGCCTCCTCCTCGCTGCAGCATTTGCAACCCATGCTTCACACCCATACAAGAGTGTTGGTACCACTATACTTTCGTACATTCCCTTTTTGCCTCCATGGATAACGTTTTCTCTCCACAGATACCTCAACGCACCACTCGCCTTTTTCCTTCATCAATTCTATGGTTAACCTCATCCTTCATAAACCCATCCGCTGACACGTCAACTCCCGAATATCTGAAAACATTTACTTCTTCCATAATCCCTCTCTCCAATGTGATATCCAATTTTCTTTATTTAAATCGTTTGATACCCTCATCACCTTACTCTTATCTATGTTCACTTTTAACTTTCTACCTTTACACACACTCCCAAACTCGTCCACTAACCTTTGCAACTTTTCTTTAGAATCTCCCATAAGCACAGTATCATCAGCAAAAAGTAACTGTGTCAGCTCCCATTTGCATTTAATTCTCCATAATTTAATCCCACCCCTCTCCCCAACACCCTAGCATTTACTTCTTTTACAACTCCATCTATAAATATATTAAACAACTATGGTGACATTACACATCCCTGTCTAAGACCTACTTTTACCAGGAAGTAATCTCCTCTCTCCTACACACCCTAACCTGAGCCTCACTATCCTCATAAAAACTCTTTACAGCCTTCAGTAACTTACTACCTATTCCATACACTTGCAACATTTGCCACATTGCTTCCCTATCCACTCTATCATATGCCTTTTCTAAATCCATAAATGCAATAAAAACTTCTCTACCTTTATCTAAATACTGTTCACATATAATGCTTCACTGTAAACACTTGATCTACACATCCCCTACCCACTCTAAAGCCTCCTTGCTCATCTGCAATCCAACTCTCTGTCTTACCTCTAATTCTTTCAATAATAACCCTGCCATACACTTTACCTTATCTTCTTCTTCTTTCAACACGTCGGCCGTTTCCCACCGAAGTGGGATGGCCCAAAATGAAAAACGAAAGTTTCCCATTTTACATTTAGTAATATATACAGGAGAAGGGGTTACTAGCCCCTTGCTCCCAGCATGTTAGTCGCCTCTTACAACACGCATGGCTTACGGAGGAAGAATTCTGTTCCACTTCCCCATGGAGATAAGAGGAAATAAGTACAAGAACTAGTAAGAAAATAGAAGAAAACCCAGAGGGGTGTGTGTATATACATATGCTTGTACATGAATGTGTAGTGTGACCTAAGTGTAAGTAGAAGTAACAAGACATACCTGAAATCTTGCATGTTTATGAGACAGAAAAAGACACCAGCAATCCTACCATCATGTAAAACAGTTTCAGGTTTCTGTTTCACAGTCACCTGGCAGGATGGTAGTACCTCCTGGGTGGTTGCTGTCTACCAACCTACTACCTACAGGTAAACTATTATTTTTCCATAATACGGTAGTAAGTTGGTAGACAGCAACCACCCAGGAGTACTACCATCCTGCCAGGGACTGTGAACAGAAACCTGAAACTTTTACATGATGGTAGGATTGCTGGTGTCTTTTTCTGTCTCATAAACATGCAAGATTTCAGCGCTACTACTTCACTTACACTTAGGTCACACTGCAAACATGTACACGTTTATGTATATACACTCATCTGAGTTTTCTTTGATTTTATCTTAATAGTTCTTGTTCTTTCTTTTCCTTTCATAT
This sequence comes from Cherax destructor, assembly GCA_009830355.1. NCBI lineage: Eukaryota > Metazoa > Arthropoda > Malacostraca > Decapoda > Parastacidae > Cherax > Cherax destructor. The sequence continues at coordinate 39,597 of WNWK01011093.1, read as the reverse complement.
CCATGGGGAAGTGGAATAAGAATCTTTCCTCCGTAAGCCATGCGTGTTGTAAAATCAACTAAAATGCCGGGAACAATGGGCTAGTAACCCCTTTTCTGATAGCTTACTAAAGAAAAGAAGAAAACCGTCAAAGTGGGATGTTTGAATGTGCGTGGATGTTGTGCGAATGATAAGAAAGAGATGATTGTAGATGTAATGAATGAAAAGAAGCTGGATGTCCTGGCTTTAAGTGAGACAAAGCTGAAGGGGGTAGGAGAGTTTCAGTGGGGAGAAATAAATGGGATTAGGTCAGGGGTTTCAAATAGAGTTAGAGCTAAAGGAGTGGCAATAATGTTGAATAATCAGTTATGGCAGGTAAAGAAGGAATATAAATGTATAAATTCAAGGATTATGTGGAGCAAAATAAAGGTTAGATGTGAAAAGTGGGTTATAGTAAGTGTTTATGCACCTGGAGAAGAGAGAAGTGTAGAGGAGAGAGAGAGATTTTGGGAAATGTTCAGTGAGTGTGTGGGGAGTTTTGAACCAAGTGAGAGAGTAATTGTGGTTGGGGATCTTAATGCTAAAGTGGGTAAAAATGTTGTGGAGGGAGTAGTAGGTAAATTTGGGGTGCCAGGGGTAAATGTAAATGGGGAACCATTAATTGAGCTATGTGTAGAAAGAGGTTTGGTAATAAGTAATACATATTTTATGAAAAAGAGGATAAATAAGTATACAAGGTATGATATAGTACGTAATGAAAGTAGTTTGTTAGATTATGTATTGGTGGATAAAAGGTTGATGGGTAGGCTTCAGGATGTACATGTTTATAGAGGGGCAACGTATATATCGGATCATTATTTAGTTGTAGCTACAGTTAGAGTACTAGGTAGATAGGACAAAAAGAAAATGGCAACAGCAAGTAAGAGAGAGATAAAAGTGTACAAACTAAGGGAGGAGGAAGTTAGGGTGAGATATAAGCAACTATTGGCAGAAAGGTGGGCTAGTGCAAGTATGAGTAGTGGGGGGTTGAAGAGAGTTGGGATAGTTTTAAAAATGCAGTATTAGAATGTGGGGCAGAAGTTTGTGGCTATAGGAGGATGGGTGCAGGAGGAAAGAGGAGTGAGTGGTGGAATGAAGAAGTAAAGGGTGTGATAAAAGAGAAAAAGGTAGCTTATGAGAGGTTTTTACAAAACAGAAGTGTTAATAGAAGAGCAGAGTATATGGAGAGTAAAAGAAAGGTGAAGAGAGTGCAAAAGAAGAGCAGATGAAAGAATGGGAGAGGCTCTTGTCAAGAAATTTTGCTGAAAACAAGAAAAAATTTTGGAGTGAGATAAACAAGGTAAGAAAGCCTAGGGAATAAATGGATTTGTCAGTTAAAAACAGAGTAGGGGAGTTAGTAGATGGGGAGCTGGAGGTATTGGGTAGATGGCGGGAATATTTTGAGGAACTCTTAAATGTCGATGAAAAAAGGGAGGCGGTAATTTCATGTACTAGCCAGGGAGGTACAACATCGTTTAGGAGTGAAGAAGAGCAGGATGTGAGTGTGGGGAGGTGCGTGAGGCATTACGTAGAATGAAAGGGGGTAAAGCAGCTGGAATTGACGGGATCATGACAGAAATGTTTTAAGCATGGGGGGATATAGTGCTGGAGTGGTTGGTATTTTTGTTTAATAAATGTATGAAAGAGGGGAAGGTACCTAGGGATTGGCAGAGAGCATGTATAGTTCCTTTATATAAAGGGAAGGGGGATAAAAGAGTGTAAAAATTATAGGGGAATAAGTTTACTGAGTTCTAGGTAGTAGGTTGGTAGACAGCAACCGCCCAGGGAGGTACTACCGTCCTGCCAAGTGAGTGTAAAACAAAAGCCTGTATTTGTTTTACATGATGGTAGGATTGCTGGTGTCTTTTTTCTGTCTCATAAACATGCAAGATTTCAAGTATGTCTTGTTACTTCTACTTACACTTAGGTCACACTACACATTCATGTACAAGCATATGTATATACACACACCCCTCTGGGTTTTCTTCTATTTTCTTACTAGTTCTTGTTCTTATTTCCTCTTATCTCCATGGGGAAGTGGAACAGAATTTTCCTCCGTAAGCCATGCGTGTCGTAAGAGGCGACTAAAATGCCGGGTGCAAGGGGCTAGTAACCCCTTCTCCTGTATATATTACTAAATGTAAAAGGAGAAACTTTCGTTTTTTCTTTTGGGACACCCTGCTTCGGTGGGAAACGGCCGACGTGTTGAAAGAAGAAGTTTACTGAGTATACCAGGTAAAGTGTATGGCAGGGTTATTATTGAAAGAATTAGAGGTAAGACAGAGAGTAGGATTGCAGATGAGCAAGGAGGCTTAAGACTGGGTAGGGGATGTGTAGATCAAGTGTTTACAGTGAAGATATATGTGAACAGTATTTAGATAAAGGTAGAGAAGTTTTTATTGCATTTATGGATTTAGAAAAGGCATATGATAGAGTGGATAGGGGAGCAATGTGGCAAATGTTGCAAGTGTATGGAATAGGTAGTAAGTTACTGAAGGCTGTAAAGAGTTTTTATGAGGATAGTGAGGCTCAGGTTAGGGTGTGTAGGAGAGAGGAGATTACTTCCGGTAAAAGTAGGTCTTAGACAGGGATGTGTAATGTCACCATGGTTGTTTAATATATTTATGGATGGGGTTGTAAAAGAAGTAAATGCTAGGGTGTTGGGGAGAGGGGTGGGATTAAATTATGGAGAATTAAATGCAAAATGGGAGTTGACACTGTTACTTTTTGCTGATGATACTGTGCTTATGGGAGATTCTAAAGAAAAGTTGCAAAGGTTAGTGGACGAGTTTGGGAGAGTGTGTAAAGGTAGAAAGTTAAAAGTGAACATAGATAAGAGTAAGGTGATGAGGATATCAAATGATTTAAATAAAGAAAAATTGGATATCACATTGGAGAGAGGGATTATGGAAGAAGTGAATGTTTTCAGATATTTGGGAGTTGACTTTTCAGTGGATGGATTTATGAAGGATGAGGTTAACCATAGAATTGATGAAGGAAAAAATGGAGGCAAAGAAAGGAATGTACGAAAGTATAGTGATACCAACACTCTTATATGGGTGTGAAGCATGGGCTACAAATGCTGCAGCAAGGAGGTGGCTGGAGGCAGTGGAGATGTCCTGTCTAAGGGCAATGTGTGCTGTAAATATTATGCAGAAAATTCGGAGTGTGGAAATTAGGAGGAGGTGTGGAGTTACTAAAAGTATTTGTCAGAGGGCTAAAGAGGGGTTGTTGACGTGGTTTGGTCATTTAGAGAGAATGGATCAAAGTAGAATGACTTGGAGAGAATATAAATCTGTAGGGGAAGGAAGGTGGGTTAGTTGTTGTCCTCGAAAAGGTTGGAGGGAGGGGGTAAAGGAGGCTTTGTGGGTGAGGGGCTTGGACTTCCAGCAAGCATGTGTGAGCGTGTTAGATAGGAATGAATGGAGACAATTGGTTTTTGGGACCTGATTAGCTGTTTAAGTGTGAGCAGGGTAATATTTTGTGAAGGGATTCAGGGAAACCGGTTATTGATTTAGCCGGACTTGAGTCCTGGAAATGGGAAATACAATGCCTGCACTTTAAAGGAGGGGTCTGGGATAGTGACAGTTTGGAGGGACTATTCTCAGCTGTCGTATCTGAGCGCCTCTGCAAAGAGAGTGATTATGTATGTGTGAGGTGAAAGTGTTGAATGATGATGAAAGTATTTTCTTTATGGGGGATTTTCTGTCTTTTTGGGTCATTCTGCCTCGGTGGGAGACGGCCAACTTGTTGAAAAAAAAAAAAAAATCTCGAAAGTGAAAATAGATTAATTTACTTTTTATAATATATAAATAAATATTATACTGTATGAAAAACTCTCTTGTCAGTAGTCATACTTGATGAGGTGGTTTCATGGACTGGATGAATGAAGGTGTAATCCAACAGGTAGTTAGAAAGAAACTGTTATTCAGGTTTCTCTGCATAGTGTCTCACAGACTATTCGGTTACTTCAGAATAATGAAAGATAATGTTAAAAGATTTTTTTGATGCTCTTGTTGTGACTTTAAATAACTGTAACCCATCATTTCTCTGTTAGAAGCAACGTTTAATTTCTCTCCATTATTGTTTTATTCTTGGTTTCCAAGCACCTTTTTGTAGTTAATTGTAATAGTTAAAATAATTTGAAAGAATTTGTTTAGCATGCGGGCCGTCTCCCACCAAGGCAAGGTGACCTGAAGAAGAAATACCTTCACCATCACTTACACTATCACTTTCTTGCCAGAGGTGTGCAGATATGACAGTTCAGAAGCCACTCCAAACAGCAAATATCTCAAACCCCTCCTTTAGAGCGCAGGCAGTGTACCTCCCACCTTCAGGACTCGACTCCGGCTAACCAGTTTTCCCTGAATCCCTTCACAAAATATTACCTTGCTAACACTCCAACACCTCGTCAAGTCCCAAAAACCATTTATCTCCACTCCTATCTAACACACTCACACATGCCTGCTGTATGTCCAAGCCCCTTGTACACAAAACCTTCTTTACCCCTCAATTGTTTCCTAGGATGACCCCTATCTGCCTTCCCTCCACCACAGATTTATACACCCTCCAAGTCATCCTGTTTTCCTCCATCCTCTCTAAATGACCAAACCACCTCAACAACCCCTCCTCAGCCCTCTGAATAATACTTTTAGTAACTCCTCACCTCCTAATCTCCAGACTATGAATTCTCTGCATAATACTTACACCACACATTGCCCTCAGACACATCATCATCTTCACTGCCTCCAACCTCCTCTTAACTACAACATTCACAACCCATACTTCACACCCATGCTTTCCTTTTTGTCTCCATGGATAACATTTTTTGTTTCCACAGATACCTCAGTGCACCACCCACCTTTTTACAATCATCAATTCTATGGTTTACATCATGTTTCATATACCCATTCGCCAACATGTCCATCCTTCCATCCTTCCATGCTCTCACTTTTTCCACACTCCCTACCTCCACTCAGATATACAATTTTTCTTAACCTAACTCGTTCAATACCCTCATCACCTTACTCTTATCTATATTCACTTTTGAACTTTCTTGATGCACCCACATTAAATGTCATTATCCATCTGTTACTTTACTTGTCAAACTTGTCCAAATTTTCTAATAAGATTTTAAGCATTTAAATGATTAGTTTGCTCAAAATGCATTGCATATTAGTGACTTTATTTTATACCTACCAATGTTTTATTGCATGTAAACTACGTACATTGTTTGTACTGCATAAAGAAATAGAAATTGTACTGTATTTCTGTTTCTTATTTGACATGTTAATTAATTTTTTCTATTTTTATCTGGTATGAGATTTATATAAATTAGGAAACATTCACACTCACACACCAATTGCTTGCATCAGTCTGCTGGTGACGTTTTTCTACAAGGATGTTACAGTATATCTATTACACTTGTGTACTACTGCCTACATTTTCCTTTAAAATAAAAAATATGACATGTACATATACAGTAGCACACACATTATGATATATAATTACACTATAATTTTGGCTTAATGCTCTGTTTTGTTACATACTCTATACAGATTCAGTATATATATAAAGTTTTCAATTTTTATTTCTTTAGTACAGTATGGTAGTAGATATACTGAACAACTTACTGCTCTATGTGGACCCAAAGAAAAAAGAGGCAACAGAGGGTGTGGCACGTATGAGGTTCCAGCTTCAGCTGTATTCCAGAGATGATCAGCGGAAACCCATTATTAGACTTCAAAACCAAGTCAGGTAAATTCAGTTCTTGCTCTTGATCTAATTTTTGCAGTTTCTTCTTGATTAACTCTGACTGCATCATAAGATTTCAGTGATATTTCCCAGTGAGGTGAGGTAGCAATATTGGAGATGTAGAATAAAAATCCAATAAGTCCTTTAACTTATTTCAACTGAAAATAAAGAAAAATTAAAACATATTTTTTTTTTAGGTAGTAGATTAGTAGACAGTAACCACCCAGGGAGGTACTACCTTCCTGCCAAGTTAGTGTAAAACGAAAGCCTGTATTTGTTTTACATGATGGTAGGATTGCTGGTGTCTTTTTTCTGTCTCATAAACATGCAAGATTTCAGGTACGTCTTGCTACTTCTACTTACACTTAGGTCACACTACACATGCATGTACACGTTTTGTATACACACTCATCTGAGTTTTCTTTGATTTTATCTTAATAGTTCTTGTTCTTGTTGCTTTTCCTTTCATATCCATGGGGAAGTGGAATAAGAATCTTTCCTCCATAATCCATGCGTGTTGTAAAAGTCTAACTAAAATGCCAGGAACAATGGGCTAGTAACCCCTTTTCCTGTATAGATTACTAAAACGAATAAGAAGAAAACTGTCAAAGTGGGATGTCTGAATGTGCGTGGATGTTGTGCGAATGATAAGAAAGAGATGATTGTAGATGTTATGAATGAAAAGAAGCTGGATGTCCTGGCTTTAAGTGAGACAAAGCTGAAGGGGGTAGGAGAGTTTCAGTGGGGAGAAATAAATGGGATTAGGTCAGGGTTTTCAAATAGAGTTAGAGCTAAAGAATGAGTGACAATAATGTTGAATAATCAGTTATGGCAGGTAAAGAGGAAATATAAATGTATAAATTCAAGGATTATGTGGAGTAAAATAAAGGTTGGATGTGAAAAGTGTGTTATAATAAGTGTTTATGCACCTGGAGAAGAGAGAAGTGTAGAGGAGAGAGAGAGAGATTTTGGGAAATGTTGAGTGAGTGCGTGGGGAGTTTTGAACCAAGTGACAGAGTACTTGTGGTTGAGGATTTTAATTCTAAAGTGGGTAAAAATGTTGTGGAGGGAGTAGTAGGTAAATCTGGGGTGAAAGGGGTAAATGTAAATGGGGAGCCTTTAATTGACCTATGTGTAGAAAGAGGTTTGGTAATAAGTAATACATATTTTATGAAAAAGAGGATAAATAAGTATACAAGGTATGATATAGCACATAATGTAGTTTGTTAGATTATGTATTGGTGGATAAAAGGTTGATGGGTAGGCTTCAGGATGTACATGTTCATAGAGGGGCAACGGATATATCGGATCATTATTTAGTTGTAGCTACAGTTAGAGTAAAAGGTAGATGGGACAAAAAGAAAATGGCAGCAGCAAATAAGAGAGAGGTAAAAGTGTAAAAACTAAGGAAGGAGGAAGTTAGGGTGAGATATAAGCAACTATTGGCAGAAAGGTGGGCTAGTGCAAGTATGAGTAGTGGGGGAGTTAAAGAGGGTTGGGATAGTTTTAAAAATGCAGTATTAGAATGTGGGGCAGACGTTTGTGGTTATAAGAGGGTGGGTGCAGGAGGAAAGAGGAGTGAGTGGTGGAATGAAGAAGTAAAGGGTGTGATAAAAGAGAAAAAGGTAGCTTATGAGAGGTTTTTACAAAACAGAAGTGTTAATAGAAGAGCAGAGTACAGTGGTACCTCGGTTTACGATATTTTTTCGTTCCAAAATGCTGTTAAAGTGCCATTACCAAACGAATTTATCCCCATAAGGAATAATGTAAAATAGACTAGTCCTTTTAGACCCCCAAAAATACACTTACAAAAGCCTTTAAAAAAATAAACTTACATAAAAGGGCGATTTTGGGGACCATCGTAAACCGAGGTACCACTGTATATGGAGAGTAAAAGAAAGGAGAAGAGAGTGGTGAGAGAGTGCAAAACAAGAGCAGATGATAGAGTGGGAGAGGCTCTGTCAAGAAATTTTGCTGAAAACAAGAAAAAATTTTGTAGTGATATAAACAAGTTAAGAAAGCCTAGGGAACGAATGGATTTGTCAGTTAAAAACAGAGTAGGGGAGTTAGTTGATGGGGAGCTGGAGGTATTGGGTAGATGGCGGGAATATTTTGAGGAACTTTTAAATGTCGATGGAAAAAGGGAGGCGGTAATTTCATGCACTGGCCAGGGAGGTATAACATCGTTTAGGAGTGAAGAAGAGCAGGATGTGAGTGTGGGAGAGGTGCATGAGGCATTACGTAGAATGAAAGGGGGTAAAGCAGCAGGAACTGACGGGATCATGACAAAAATGTTAAAAGCAGGGGGAAATATAGTGTTGGAGTGGTTGGTATTTTTGTTTAATAAATGTTTGAAAGAAGGGAAGGTACCTAGGGATTGGCAGAGAGCATGTATGGTTCCTTTATATAAAGGGAAGGGGGATAATAGAGATTGTAAGAATTATAGGGGAATAAGTTTACTGAAGGCTGTAAAGAGTTTTTATGAGGATAGTGAGGCTCAGGTTAGGGTGTGTAGGAGAGGAGATTACTTCCGGTAAAAGTAGGTCTTAGACAGGGATGTGTAATGTCACCATGGTTGTTTAATATATTTATAGATGGGGTTGTAAAAGAAGTAAATGCTAGGGTGTTGGGGAGAGGGGTGGGATTAAATTATGGAGAATTAAATGCAAAATGGGAATTGACACAGTTACTTTTTGCTGATGATACTGTGCTTATGGGAGATTCTAAAGAAAAGTTGCAAAGGTTAGTGGACGAGTTTGGGAGAGTGTGTAAAGGTAGAAAATTAAAAGTGAACATAGATAAGAGTAAGGTGATGAGGGTATCAAACGATTTAAATAAAGAAAAATTGGATATCACATTGGAGAGAGGGATTATGGAAGAAGTAAATGTTTTCAGATATTTGGGAGTTGACGTGTCAGCAGATGGGTTTATGAAGGATGATGTTAACCATAGAATTGATGAAGGAAAAAATGTGAGTGGTGCATTGAGGTATCTGTGGAGACAAAAAACGTTATCCATGGAGGCAAAGAAGGGAATGTACGAAAGTATAGTGGTACCAACACTCTTATATGGGTGTGAAGCATGGGTTGCAAATGCTGCAGCGAGGAGGAGGCTGGAGGCAGTGGAGATGTCCTGTCTAAGGGCAATGTGTGGTGTAAATATGCAGAAAATTCGGAATGTGGAAATTAGGAGAAGGTATGGAGTTACTAAAAGTATTTGTCATAGGGTTGAAGAGGGGTTGTTGAGGTGGTTTGGTCATTTAGAGAGAATGAATCAAAGAATGACTTGGAGAGCATATAAATCTGTAGGGAAGGAAGGCGGTGTGGGTCGTCCTAGAAAAGGTTGGAGGAAGGGGTAAAGGAGGTTTTGTGGGCGAGGGGCTTGGACTTCCAGCAAGCATGTGTGAGCGTGTTAGATAGGAGTGAATGGAGACGAATGGTTTTTGGGACATGACGATCTGTTGGAGTGTGAGCAGGGTAACATTTTGTGAAGGGATTCAGTTAAACCAGTTAATTGATTTAGTTGGACTTGAGTCCTGGAAATGGGAAGTACAATGCCTGCACTTTAAAGGAGGGGTCTGAGATAGTGACAGCTGGGAGGGACTATTCTCAGCTGTCGTATCTGAGCTCCTCTGCAAAGACAGTGATTATGTATGAGTGTGGTGAAAGTGTTGAATGATGATGAAAGTATTTTCTTTTTGGGTCACCCTGCCTCGTTGAGAGACGGCCAACTTGTTAAAAAAAAAAAAAAAGTTTACTGAGTATACCAGGTAGTGTATGGTAGGGTTATTATTGAAAGAATTAGAGGTAAGACTGAGAGTAGGATTGCAGATGAGCAAGGAGGCTTTAGAGTGGGTAGGGGATGTGTAGATCAAGTGTTTACATTGAAGCATATATGTGAACAGTATTTAGATAAAGGTAGGGAAGTTTTCATTGCATTTATGGATTTAGAAAAGGCATATGATAGAGTGGATAGGGAAGCTATGTGGCAAATGTTGTAAGTGTATGGAATAGGTAGTAAGTTACTGAATGCTGTAAAGAGATTTTATGAGGATAGTGAGGCTCATGTTAGGGTGTGTATGAGAGAGGGAGATTACTTCCCGGTAATAGTAGGTCTTAGACAAGGATGTGTAAGGTCTCCATAATGTCAGCATAATTTGATTAATGATACTCAGCATGGATTCACGAGGGGCCGTTCCTGTCTAACTAATTTATTAACCTTTTTCAGTAAAGCTTTCGAGGCTGTTGATCATGATAAAGAATTTGATATTGTTTATTTAGATTTTAGTAAGGCTTTTGATAGAGTACCACATCAGAGACTGTTAAAGAAAGTGGCAGTTCATGGCATTGGGGGAAAAGTGTTGTCATGGATCGAGTCATGGCTCACGAGCAGGAAGCAGAGAGTGTGCATAAATGGGGTTAATTCCGAATGGGGATCTGTAACAAGTGGCATTCCACAGGGATCTATCTTAGGCCCGTTGTTGTTTATAATATACAGTGGTCCCTCGGTTTTCGCCGAAAATTCGTTCCAGAATGCTGCTCAAGTGCCATTACCGAACGAATTTACTTCCTTAAGAAATAATGTCACGTAGGTTAGTCTATTTCAGACCCCCAAAAATACACTTGCAAAAGCACTTACGAAAATACACTTACATAAATGTTCGAGTTTGGAGATGACCGAAAACCGAGGGACCACTGTATATCAATGACCTTGACGAGGGAATTACTAGTGATATGAGCAAATTCGTGGACGACACGAAGATAGGTAGAATAATTTATTCAAACGTAGATGTCATGGAACTTGAGAAGGGTTTAGACAAACTTAATTCGTGGTCAGAAAAGTGGCAGATGCAGTTCAATGTAAATAAATGCAAGGTTCTGAAGCTAGGGAGTGTCCATAACCCAAGCACTTATAAGTTAAATAATGTAGAACTTAGCCATACAGATTGTGAAAAAGACTTGGGGGTTATGGTAAGCAGCAACCTTAAACCAAGAGAGCAATGCATAAGCGTACATAATAAGGCAAATAGATTACTGGGATTTATATCAAGAAGTGTAAGCAACAGAAGTCCAGCGGTTAAACTACAGCTTTATACATCATTAGTAAATCCTCACCTAGATTATGCAGCTCAGTTCTGGTCTCCATTTTACAGAATGGATATAAATTTGTTAGAAAACATTCAGCGTAGAATGAAAAAGTTAATTCATAGCATTAGAAATCTTCCGTATGAAGAAAGATTGAAGTCCCTTAAGACGAAGAATGAGGGAAGACATGATCGAAGTGTATAAGTGGAAGATGGGTATTAACAAAGGGGATATAAATAAAGTCTTGAGGATATCTCTCCAAGAGAGAACCCGCAGTAATGGATTCAAATTAGACAAGTTTAGATTTAGAAAGGATATAGGAAAGTATTGGTTTGGAAATAGGATAGTTGATGAGTGGAACAGTCTGCCTAATAGGGTTACCTTGAGTAGTTTCAAATTTAGGTTTGACAAATACATGAATGAGAGGAGTTGGATTTGAGTGGGTCTTGCACATGGGTAAATTGAATTTTAAGAGCTTATTGCTTGGGTAGCATTGTAAATTGGGTTGGGCAAATATCCTGTTAGTGGGATGGATTGTGAAAGACCTGCCTAGTATGGGCCAACAGGCCTGCCGCAGTGTTCCTCCTTTCTTATGTTCTTATGGTTTAATATACAGTGGACCCCCGAAAATTGGCCATAATCTGTTCCAGGAGCTAGGCCTAAAATCGAACTGGCCGATTATTTCCCATAAGAAATAATGTAAATACAATTAATCCGTTCCAGACACCCAAAAATATTTACAAAAAAATAATTTTTTTAACCCTTTCAGGGTCCAAACCATAGTTCTACGTCATGAGCTCAGCTCACTCAGATAAGCTGTGAGCGGTAAATTTGGGCCTAGATATGAGAGAATACATCTATGTGGTAAGTGTGCACCACATAAAACATATCCTGCAGCACACAATGCATAATGAGAGAAAAAACTGAGACCGTAATTTTCAATTAAAACAGCGACTTTGCATTGTTTTTTCGTATACAGTGGACCCCCGGCTAACGATCAAAATTCATTGCAGAAGCCTGCTCAAGTGCCATTACCGAACGAATTTACTTCCTTAAGAAATAATGTCACGTAGGTTAGTCTATTTCAGACCCCCAAAAATACACATCCACAAGCACTTACAATATTATACTTACATAATTGTACGATTTCCGGGGTGATCGTTAGCCGGGGGTCCACTGTACTTTTTATAGTTGTATTTGCTATTTCTTGGTCTCATTTGATAGAATGGAAGATATAGTACAAAAATAGAGATTATTTTGATTGGTTTTAGTAGAGGAAATGGCTTGAAACTGACCTCAAATTAGCAGAAATGTTAAATTTTAGCCGATGTTCAAGAGTAAACAAATGACCTCACACGTCTAATATGTGCCAGCTGGTGGGTCTAATATATGTTCACAAATGTGGTGATATTATTTGTACAATTATTACAATATTGCATAACAGTAAATCTTCCATTTTTTGGTTTGAATAAAAATTCATTATGTGAATAAAAAATCAAAATGGAATTCATTTGTAAAGACTGAAAACGTAACTAATGAACAGAGGAAATGTTAGTTTAGTGTCAGGAATGCCTGCATTGTTTATTCTTCATCCTACTTTGAAATTGGAATATTTTGAACTTTGAGTTAAATTGGCTAAATTACCAATTTCCGATCACTTTATTTTGTAGTTGAAGCAGTTGACTGGGCGATTTCTTGTGCTCAATCGATAGAATGGAAGTAATGCTAGTGAAATAGCTAAGAATTTGGTTGACTGGAATAATGTAATTGGCCTAAAATGGGAGTCAAAGTTAGCAAAATCGTCGATGCGTAAATATCGCTGACACATCAAAATTCACGAGAGCATAATGTCGTCAATTTTCCATCAAATTTCGTACTTTTTGTTTTATTACCTTCAGAAAAGATTCTCTACCATTTCATAAGAAAAAATAAGACTTTTTTTTTTTTTTTTTTTTTTATAAATTCTTGGACACTGGTGCACCCTCTAAAATTTGGCCTCTGGACCCTGAAAGGGTTAACGATTAACTATAGTTTTACATACACAAAACACACAACAACACATAATAACAAAATATAATAAATAAATATTTAAAATAACATTTACTTACCTTTATTGAAGAGCCTTTCTGGCATCTGGAAGATAGGGAGGAGGAGACGGAGAGGTAGCACTCATTGTTTGGAAGGGGAATCCCCCTCCAAAAGGACTTCAGGTAACATGTCCCTCTCTGGGGTTACTTCCCTTCTTTGTCTTTTAATGTCACTAGGACCAACTTGAGAGTCATTGAACCCCTGTCGCACAAAATAACTGTCAAGAGTGCTCTGTTTCTGACGCCTCTTTAACATGTTCCTGAAGTGCAGTATGGCTCTGTCACTGAACTTGTTGCAGAGATGGCTTATTTCAGCTTGCTCAGGGTGAAATTGTTCAACGAAACTTTGCACCTCATTCCACATTGAACAAATTTCCTTAATCTCTGAAGAAGGCACCTCCAGTCAATCTTCCTCCTCCTCATATTTTTCTACTATCTCCTTCTTCAGTTCGATGGTGTTCCTCACTTTCTTTACCACAGGGGTGCCACTAGGAAGCTTCTTTGGACCCATTGTGACTTATTTCACAGTGACAATCACTTAACCTCCAATAAACACAATAAATTTATTGTGAAATGTTTGAATGAGCACACTGAGTAATGTTCACTCAAAGGTAAACAACGCTAGACTGGCTCATGACGCCTGCTCGGTGAGGCGCGCAAGCGCGGGGCAGGCGGACAGGTCTTGTACGCGGGCCAATAATCGGGGAAAAATTGGGCCGAAAAAAGCAATCGAAAATCGAGCCGACCGATTTGCGGGGGTCCACTGTATTTATAGATGGGGTTGTAAAAGAAGTAAATGCTAGGGTGTTGGGGAGAGGGGTGGGGTAAATAATGGGGAATCAAATGCAAAATGGGAGTTGACACAGTTACTTTTTGCTGATGATACTGTGCTTGTGAGAGATTCTAAAGAAAACTTGCAAAGGTTAGTGGACGAGTTTGGGAGGATGTGTAAAGGTAGAAAATTGAAAGTGAACATAGATAAGAGTAAGGTGATGAGGGTATCAAACGATTTAAATAAAGAAAAATTGGATATCACATTGGAGAGAGGGATTATGGAAGAAGTGAATGTTTTCAGATATTTGGGACTTGACTTGTCAGCGCAGCAGATAGGTTTATGAAGGATGAGGTTAACCATAGAATGGATGAAGGAAAAAAGGTGAGTGGTGCATTGAGGTATCTATAGAGACAAAAAACTTTATCTATGGAGGCAAAGAAGGTAATGTACGAAAGTGTAGTGGTACCAACACTCTTATATGGGTGTGAAGCATGGATTGCAAATGCTGCAGCGAGGAGGCGGCTGGAGGCAGTGGAGATGTCCTGTCTAAGGGCAATGTGTGGTGTAAATATTATGCAGAAAATTCGGAGTGTGGAAATTAGGAGGAGGTGTCGAGTTACTAAAAGTATTTGTCAGAGGGCTGAAGAGGGGTTGTTGACGTGGTTTGGTCATTTAGAGAGAATGGATCAAAGTAGAATGAATTGGAGAGTGTATAAATCTATGGGGGAAGGAAGGCGGGGTAGGGGTCGTCCTCGAAAAGGTTGGAGGGAGGGGGTACAGGAGGTTTTGTGGGCTTAGACTTCCAGCAAGCATGTGTGAGCATTTTAGATAGAAGTGAATGGAGACGAATGGTTTTGGGACCTGACGAGCTGTTGGAGTGTGAGCAGGGTAATATTTTGTGAAGGGATTCAGGAAAACCAGTTAATTGATTTAGTTGGACTTGTTCTGGAAATGGGAAGTACAATGCCTGCACTTTAAAGGAGGGTCTGGGATAGTGACAGTTGGGAGGGACTATTCTCAGCTGTCGTATCTGAGCGCCTCTGCAAAGACAGTGATTATGTATGAGTGAGGTGAAAGTGTTGAATGATGATAAAAGTATTTTGGGGGGATTTTCTTTCTTTTTGGGTCACCCTGCCTCGGTGGGAGACGGCCGACTTGTTGAAAAAAAAAATTAATAAATCTTACATATTGTTCTTTTTTCTTAATACACTGACTGTTTCCTCCAAGTTGGGATGACCCCCCAAAAAAAATGAGGAAACAGTCACCATTCTTCATTCAGTGCTGTCTTGCCCAAAGTTTTCTAACATAACAGTTCATATGACCCTTAGGGTTGCAGCATCCCTTCTTTAGAGTGCAGGCATTTTGTGGCCCCTTGGGTTTAGTGCTTCCTCCCATGAATGTAATAATAATAATACTATTATTTTGCAGATATCACTTATCACAACTAAGAAGTTTGGAGAAAGAAGTATATTTAGTCCAGAGACAGTTGGATAAGGATCCAAACAATGAACAAAAAAGAAATGAGAAGTTTGATTTAGAGGAACAAGTAAGTATATACGAGAAATCTCTTGAGTTATTTCATAACATTACTCTGATTATTTTCGTAAAACAGTGTTTAAAGTCTTGGGTTAATGTGATGCTCTTGTGAACACCAGGTGTCAGCTTGCAAGGAACAAGTCAATGGTCTTAGTGAAGAATTGGCCATGAGAATTCACTGCTACAATGAGAACCAACTGTCAGCAAACCATAAATGGATGGCTCTGGGTGGAGACAAACAGGTATTTAAAATACACATTGGCATTTATGCTTTCACTTTATCTCTATTTGCAAAGTGATCTTGTCAGTATCAAGCTATTTTAAATGCTATGTTATGTTTATTATAGGTGAAGGTGATCCGTATGAATGAAGTATGCTTCAGGAAGGCACAGTGGCGACTAACAGAGGCAGATGGGCAGCTGGGTATCGCTGACTTGGTCTTGTCTAATTTCTTGTAAGTTGGGATTAATATCTTGTTTGCTGCTTCACTACAGATACCTATGACTGGTTTTAAGGGCTCTTTTATTATATAGTAAAGTGAACATCTTGTTTTTTAGCAGTCATCTGTGATGCTACAAAATTTTGCTTAATAATCAACTTTTTCAGTACATATGAGACACCATGAGTAGTAGGGGCAGCTTCCATGAAACTAACCTTTTAAAGAATCACAATGAAACTTTAGCAATTTTAAAATTGCTGAAACTACAAGAATAAATTAATATCAGTTGGGTTTGAACCATATTGTTAATCACATCAGATAGATTAATGTGATAATGTTACCATATAAGCATGACATAATAATGATAAACCATGAACAACATTGGGGCACTTATTGTTGCATATTAGAGTAATACATTTGTGGTGTGGTTGTATGTATTGGTACAATATTTTGGTAGTGGAACCCATCATCCTAATTATCTTTCATATCTTGATGGGACAAAAAGAAAATGGCAACAGCAAGTAAGAGAGAGGTAAAAGTGTATAAAATAAGGGAGGAGGAAGTTAGGGTGAGATATAAGCAACAATTGGCAGAAAGGTGGGCTAGTGCAAGTATGAGTAGTGGGGGGGTTGAAGAGAGTTGGGATAGTTTTAAAAATGCAGTATTAGAATGTGGGGCAGAAGTTTGTGGCTATAGGAGGGTGGGTGCAGGAGGAAAGAGGAGTGAGTGGTGGAATGAAGAAGTAAAGGGTGTGATAAAAGAGAAAAAGGTAGCTTATGAGAGGTTTTTACAAAACAGAAGTGTTAATAGAAGAGCAGAGTATATGGAGAGTAAAAGAAAGGTGAAGAGAGTGGTGAGAGAGTGCAAAAGAAGAGCGGATGAAAGAATGGGAGAGGCTCTGTCAAGAAATTTTGCTGAAAACAAGAAAAAATTTTGGAGTGAGACAAACAAGGTAAGAAAGCTTGGGAACTAATGGATTTGTCAGTTAAAAACAGAGTAGGAGAGTTAGTAGATGGGGAGCTGGAGGTATTGGGTAGATGGTGGGAATATTTTGAGGAACTTTTAAATGTTGATGAAAAAAGGGAGGCGGTAATTTCATGTACTGGCCAGGGAGGTACAACATCGTTTAGGAGTGAAGAATAGCAAGATGTGAGTGTGGGGGAGGTGCTTGAGGCATTACGTAGAATGAAAGGGTGTAAAGCAGCTGGAACTGACGGGATCATGACAGAAATGTTAAAAGCAGGGGAGGATATAGTGCTGGAGTGGTTGGTATTTTTGTTTAATAAATGTATGAAAGATGGGAAGGTACCTAGGGATTGGCAGAGAGCATGTATAGTTCCTTTATATAAAGGGAAGGGGGATAAAAGAGAGTGTAAAAATTAAAGGGGAATAAGTTTACTGAGTGGGAGCAAGGGGCTAGTAACCCCTTCTTCTGTGTATATTACTAATTGTAAAAGGAGAAACTTTCGTTTTTCCTTTTGGGCCACCCCGCCTTGGTGGGAAACGGCCGACGTGTTGAAAGAAGAAGAAAGAAGTTTACTGAGTATACCAGGTAAAGTGTATGGCAGGGTTATTATTGAAAGAATTAGAGGTAAGACAGAGAGTAGGATTGCAGATGAGCAAGGAGGCTTTAGAGTGGGTAGGGGATGTGTAGATCAAGTGTTTACAGTGAAGTATATATGTGAACAGTATTTAGATAAAGGTAGAGAAGTTTTTATTGCATTTATGGATTTAGAAAAGGCATATGATAGAGTGGATAGGGGAGCAATGTGGCAAATGTTGCAAGTGTATGGAATAGGTAGTAAGTTACTGAAGGCTGTAAGAGTTTTTATGAGGATAGTGAGGCTCAGGTTAGGGTGTGTAGGAGAGGGAGATTACTTCCCGGTAAAAGTAGGTCTTAGACAGGGATGTGTAATGTCACCATGGTTGTTTAATATATTTATAGATGGGGTTGTAAAGAAGTAAATGCTAGGGTGTTGGGGAGAGGGGTGGGATTAAATTATGGAGAATTAAATGCAAAATGGGAGTTGACACAGTTACTTTTTGCTGATGATACTGTGCTTATGGGAGATTCTAAAGAAAAGTTGCAAAGGTTAGTGGACGAGTTTGGGAGAGTGTGAAAGGTAGAAAGTTAAAAGTGAACATAGATAAGAGTAAGGTGATGAGGGTATCAAACGATTTAAATAAAGAAAAATTGGATATCACATTGGAGAGAGGGATTATGGAAGAAGTAAATGTTTTCAGATATTTGGGAGTTGACGTGTCAGCGGATGGGTTTATGAAGGATGAGCTTAACTATAGAATTGATGAAGGAAAAAGGTGAGTGGTGCATTGAGGTATCTGTGGAGACAAAAAACGTTATCCATAGAGGCAAAGAAGGGAATGTACGAAAGTATAGTGGTACCAACACTCTTATATGGGTGTGAAGCATGGGTTGCAAATGCTGCAGCGAGGAGGAGGAGGGAGGCAGTGGAGATGTCCTGTCTAAGGGCAATGTGTGGTGTAAATATTATGCAGAAAATTCGGAATGTGGAAATTAGGAGAAGGTGTGGAGTTACTAAAAGTATTTGTCAGAGGGCTGAAGAGGGTTGTTGAGGTGGTTTGGTCATTTAGAGAGAATGGATCAAAGTAGAATGACTTGAGAGCGTATAAATCTGTAGGGGATGGAAGGCGGGGTAGGGTCGTCCTAGAAAAGGTTGGAGGGAAGGGGTAAAGGAGGTTTTGTGGGCGAGGGCTTGGCCTTCTAGCAAGCATGTGTGAGCGTGTTAGATAGGAGTGAATGGAGACGAATGGTTTTTGGGACATGACGATCTGTTGGAGTGTGAGCAGGGTAACATTTTGTGAAGGGATTCAGGGAAACCAGTTAATTGATTTAATTGGACTTGAGTCCTGGAAATGGGAAGTACAGTGCCTGCACTTTAAGGAGGGGTCTGGGATAGTGACAGCTGGGAGGGACTATTCTCAGCTGTCGTATCTGAGCTCCTTTGCAAAGACAGTGATTATGTATGAGTGTGGTGAAAGTGTTGAATGATGATGAAAGTATTTTCTTTTTGGGGATTTTCTTTCTTTTTGGGTCACCCTGCCTCGGTGGGAGACGACCAACTTGTTGAAAAAAAAAAAAAAATCTTGGAGGCCAACAAGAAGTTTTTCAGGCATTTAAGTTGGATGGTGAAGACGTAAAAATAAATTTTCACGGTGCAGTTATGGAGAATAGCATGTCCTTTGTCGCTTAATTTTTCACCAAATACAGTAGGGCCCCACTTACATGGCAGTTTAGATTTCCAGGCTACTGCCGGAAAGCAGACTTCGCCGAAAAGCAGAACTCCATTTTTTTCCATTTAAAAATACATTATAAAAGCCAGATAACATTAAAAAGTAAATTACACACACAGTTCACTCATTATTTACCTCAAAATATTTGTAGTCTTAATATAGGGCAAAAGGTGAGTAGTATTTACTGTAAGAATTCAGGTGTGGTAGGTATGGTAGCCCTCCTGGCCACCCCACCCACACATACTATACTACAATGCTTAAAGCGCCCTAGAGAGATACAATGCATATACAGTACACTCATTACTTACCTTAAAATATTTGTAGTCTTAATGGTCTTAATGTAGGATGAGAGGTGAAAAGTATTTATTTGTAGAAAGTCGTGTGGGAGGTATGGCATCCTGCCTGGCCACTCCCACCTACTACGACATTAAGCGCCCTAGAGCGATAAAATGCATATACAGTACACTCATTACTTACCTTAAAATATTTGTAGTGTTAATGTAGGGTGAGAGGCGAGTTTTATTTGTAGGAAGTCAGGTTTGGGAAGTATGGGCAGCCCTCCCCACCCCACCCCACTCACACGTAATGTAAACAAGCCGGGCAAACACATCTGGTTTTCGTCACTTTACATTGTGTACAAGTCTCCTCATTGATACAGCAGATTAAATAAAGAGAAACACTCCCATTCTCTAGTTAACCCCAGTAATATTATAGTGTACACATTTTCTCTGATGTTGGACTACAAGTCGCCTGGCTACCACAAGTCCTACAAGTCGCCTGGCTACCACAAGTCCTACAAGTCGCCTGGCTACCACAAGTCCTACAAGTCTCCTGGCTACCACAAGTCCTACAAGTTGCCTGGCTACCACAAGTCCTACAAGTCGCCTGGCTGCAACAAGTCCTACAAGTTGCCTGGCTACCACATCTCAAATTTATGTTAATTTATTCTATTGTGGGGTGTATTTAGATGGATTAAGCAAAATGTCTATATTAACGTGTGTAAGTTTACTTAGGTACAGGTACACATAAGTATAATTATCAGTTATAATAATAATGTAAGTATGTAGTCCGCCTGGGCTACATACCTACACCTACCTACATGTGGCCCAGAACCATATTATTACCATTAACATGAGTTTAATTGTTTCTAACAACTACCTTTAGATGCCATCATAAACAAAGGGAGAAGTAATGAATAATTCATGACGAGAATTGTAAACAAAAGCGTTATGTATTAACCCTTTGGGGTCCAAGGGGTCTCTCTGAAACTCGTTCTCAGGGTCCACGAATTTAAAAAAAATTAAATTATTTTTTGTTTTCGAATGATAGAGAATCTTTTTCCGATCATAACGCCACAAAAATTGTGAAATTTGATCGAAAACTAACGGAATTATGCTTTCACGAAGTTAGCAGTAGCCATGACACTTACGCATCGACAATTTCGCCCACTTTAAGCCCTATTTTCGGCACATTCCAATGTTTCAGTCTACTAAAATTATAGCTATTTCGCTAGAACTCCATTTCTTCTATTGATTGAGTACAAGAAACCGCCTATTTACCAATTTCAACTAACCAAAATAGTGGTCAGAAAATGGCAATTTGGCCAATTTCACACAAATTTCAAACGATGCCAATTTCAAAATAGGGTCCATAATAAACAAGGCAGACATTCCTGGCAATAAAATAACATCTTCTCTGTTCATTAGTCACGTCTGCAGGCCCTCTTACATTACTTTTGCTTTCCATTTTGAATTTTTATTCTGACAAAAAATAGAAGATTTACTGTTATGTATACAACTGCATCACTGTAAAAATGGTATAAATAATATCAGCACACTTGTGCAAGAATATTACTCTCCAGTTGATGTGTATTGACGCATGGTGTGATTTGTTTACTCCTGAACATTGGCCCAAATCGAACATTTTCGCTACTTTGCGCTCAGTTTCAAGGTACAGTGGACCCTCGGTTAACGAAATTAATCCGTTCCAGGAGCTATTACTTAATCTGAATCTTTCGTTATCTGAAACCTTATTTCCCATAAGAAATAATGTAAATACAATTAATTGTTCCACAAAAAATAATCACTCAAAAAAAAAAAACAATAACATTTACTTACCTTTATTGAAGAGTTGCAAGCATCTGGAAGGTAGAGTTGCTGACAGGGGCAGGGTGTTAATGGTTGGAAGGGAAATCCCTCCAAAAGGACTTCAGGTAACAAGTCCTCTCTGGGGTTACTTCCCTTCTTTTCTTTTAATGCATGCCTGCTACACTCCCTGCATGCCTGCTACACTCCCTGAATGCCTGCTACACTCCCTGCATGCCTGCTACACCCCTGCATGCCTGCTACACTCCCTGCATGCCTGCTACACTCCCTGCATGCCTGCTACACTCCCTGCATGCCTGCTACACCCCTGCATGCCTGCTACACTCCCTGCATGCCTGCTACACTCCCTGCATGCCTGCTACACTCCCTGCATGCCTGCTACACCCCTGCATGCCTGCTACACTCCCTGCATGCCTGCTACACTCCCTGCATGCCTGCTACACTCCCTGCATGCCTGCTACACTCCCTGCATGAATGCTACACTCCTGCATGAATGCTACACTCCCTGCATGCCTGCTACACTCCCTGCATGCCTGCTACACTCCCTGCATGAATGCTACACTCCCTGCATGAATGCTACACTCCCTGCATGAATGCTACACACTCTGCATGAATGCTACACTCTCTGCATGCCTGCTACACTCCCTGCATGCCTGCTACACTCCCTGCATGCCTGCTACACTCCCTGCATGCCTGCTACACCCCTGCAACACTCCCTGCATGCCTGCTACACTCCCTGCATGCCTGCTACACTCCCTGCATGCCTGCTACACTCCCTGCATGAATGCTACACTCCCTGCATGAATGCTACATTCCCTGCATGCCTGCTACACTCCCTGCATGCCTGCTACACTCCTGCATGAATGCTACACTCCCTGCATGAATGCTACACTCCCTGCATGAATGCTACACACTCTGCATGAATGCTACACTCTCTGCATGCCTGCTACACT
This sequence comes from Cherax destructor, assembly GCA_009830355.1. Classification (NCBI taxonomy): domain Eukaryota; kingdom Metazoa; phylum Arthropoda; class Malacostraca; order Decapoda; family Parastacidae; genus Cherax; species Cherax destructor. Next base: position 17,573 of record WNWK01011093.1, on the reverse strand, counting down.
CCCTGCATGCCTGCTACACTCCCTGCATGCCTGCTACACTCCCTGCATGCCTGCTACACCCCTGCATGCCTGCTACACTCCCTGCATGCCAGCTACACTCCCTGCATGCCTGCTACACTCCCTGCATGCCTGCTACACTCCCTGCATGAATGCTACACTCCCTGCATGAATGCTACACTCCCTGCATGCCTGCTACACTCCCTGCATGCCTGCTACACTCCCTGCATGAATGCTACACTCCCTGCATGAATGCTACACTCCCTGCATGAATGCTACACACTCTGCATGAATGCTACACTCTCTGCATGAATGCTACACCCTGCATGCCTGCTACCACTGGGGTGCCACTAGGAAGCTTCTTTGGACCCATGGTGACTTATTTCACAGTGACAATCACTAAACCACCAAAAAAGACACCAAATATATTGTGAATCTTTGAAAGAGCGCGCTAGGTAATGTTCTCTCAATGGTAAACAACGCTTCACTGGCGTCCTGCGCTTGCGCGGAGCAGGCGGACATGTCTAATACCTTTCGGTAACCGAGGAATTTTTCGCTAACCGATTCCGAAAAAAGCTTACGTTTTCCGAAACTTTCGTTAACGGGACCTTTCGTTAACCGAGGGTCCACTGTACTTGTCATCGTGAAACCAGTCAAAATGATCTCTATTTCTGTAATATATCATCTATTCTATAAAATGAGATTAAGACAACGAGAATACAAGCATAAATACCATACGAAAATAGACTGCAAAGTCGCTGTTTTAAACCAAAAACACGGTCAGAGTTTTTTTTTTCCTCATTATGCACTGTGTGGTGCAGGAATTTTTTTATACTGCGCACACTGACCGCACAGACCCATTCTATCACATCTAGGCCTAACAGCCTGTTTCTGCTTGATTTGAGGGCGCTAGAATTTAGGCGTACTAGTACGTCAATAACCACAGTGCGTAAAACGTACTTGTACGACCATAACCCCGAAAGGGTTAAGGGGAGTGATGTAATGTTTTCCCTCCGCCCAACTACCACACCTCCATATTAATATAATAATCTTTCTTTCCTTCTTTCAATACGTCGGCCGTTTCCCACCAAGGCGGGGTGGCCCATAATGTAATAATATAATATCTTTATTTCTACAAGTACATGTACAAGGTATACAGGCCTAGCTAACATCAATGACATACTACAATATAGAAAGATGCTTTTTATGCAGAGCATTTTGGGCAAATTAGGTCAGTTTTGTCCCAGGATGCAACCCACACCAGTTGACCAACACTCAGGTACCCATATAAACATGGAAAAATAAACACATAAGCAGTATAATGTGATCCTTTATTGACAACGTTTCGCCCACGCAGTGGGCTTTATCGAGTCACAAACAGATCTACCTGGATACAAGATACTTGAGTATTTATAGGATTTAGTCAGGTGAAGAATGCTGGGTCAGGTGGAGAATGCTGTATGTGACAGTCTTCAAAGTAGGGTGATAGTTACAACCTTGGGTAATATAAAAAGAGATTGGACAAGTATAAGAACATAAGAAAGGAGGAACACTACAACAGGCCTACTGGCCGATACTTGGCAGGTCCATGTCAAAACCAACCCACCAACACCAACAATACGTATATGGGTAGACCTTCTGCAGTGTTCCATTCTTAAGTTCTATGTGGGAAAGCGATGAAGAAGTTTCTTGGCAATAGGTTCAGCTATGTTGTAGAAGCCGTTGTTCTGGTTGAAGTTGTTGGATATACAGATAAGTGATGATTCTAGGATTCTTCTGTATTGAGTGTTGTCTTCTCTGGTGATGAGTCTTGTTTTTTTGTTAAATGGTTGTGTGAATTTCGGTGTTGAACACAGGCATTTCTCGGGTCGTCAGATCTGCCTGCATACTGGTGTTCTGAAATACGTGTTTGGAGGTCTCTGGATGTTTTGCCGACGTATAATTTGCTGCAGTCATTACAAGGGATTGTGTATACCCCTGCAGTGGATTGAAGCTTGTCCTGTCTGTTACTGGTAATGTCCTTGATGGTGGTGGATGTGGAGGTAGATACTTGGAATGAGGTATTGGAAAAAATGTTGGAAACATGTTTGGCAATGGAGTTGGTGGGGAGGACTATGTATCTTTTCTCGGCAGTGTCTTCTCTGGGTGTGATGAAAATGTTTAATGCCCGTCGTCTGCAGTCTCTAATAAAGTGACGAGGATAGTGAAGTTTAGAAAAAACTTGCTCAATAAGGGAGCATTCTTCCTCAAGGAACTCACTGCTGCAGATTCTGAGTGCATGCAGGAAAAAGCCTATAATTACACCATGTTTAGTTTTGGTGTCGTGGTGAGAGTAGAAGTGGAGAAGATCGTGTTGGTTGGTAGGTTTTCGATAGACTTTAAAACGAAGTTCATGGTCAGCTTTGCAGAGAAGAACATCAAGGAAAGGAAGAGTGTTGTCGATTTCTTCTAGTGTGAACTGGATTGATAGTCCAGCACATCTCAAACACTGGTGACCTTCTCAATCGCATTCGCAACATCAACATCAGGAACAAGAAACTCTCCAGCCTTGATGTAACATTCCTATTCACCAAAGTACCTACTACACAAGCTATTGATCTCTTGCGCAGGAAAATTGACTACTTGTTTGATCTTCCTCTTCCAGCCAGCGATTTCATCGACCTTGTTGAACTATGTGTGGGCTTTACATGTTTCTCTTTCGAAAATCAACTCTTTCAGCAAACTTTTGGACTACCCATGGGATCGCCACTTAGTGCCGTCCTTGCGAACCTATATATGGAACATCTGGAAGCCGAGCGTTTTTCCAATAATATTCCCTCTTCTGTCACCTGGCTTCGTTATGTTGACAACATTCTCATCATTACTCCCAGACGCTTCAACGTTCAAGCTCTCCAACACAAGCTCAACCAGGTTTGTGAGAGTCTGGTGTACACTCTCAAACAATTGTATTCTGTGAGAGTCTAGTGTACACTGTCAGTAAGGCTGGCTCAGCACTCCAACATTGGGTTTGATGATATACCCAGTGGTACTGCCAGCCGGTAGGTTAACTACCTAACCACCATATTGGTAGGAGGCTGCAACACCCACCACCATTCCCGCGGGCGATTGCGCTCTCAAAATTTTTCCCCCTCCCGTGAACCGTGTTAAATTAATTTTACGAAGTGTTACATAAAATTGTGCCACAATTCTTCAATTGTGCTATACCCGAATTGTGCCAAATAAACTCGTCTTAAATGACGGTCTACTGTAAGTTAGTGTAAACTTATTGTCTGGCATTTATATACATTTATAAGTGGAAAAAATGGCATTCTGCTTTCCAGCAGTAGCCTGGAACCTAACCTGCCGTATAAGTGGGGCCCTACTGTATATATACACTGTTGCAACACACTGAAGTTATGAACCAATGCCTTATCCTCCTCTGTAATATTGAAGTGTTCTTCTTGTCTTCACTGGCTTTACCAGCCTTACTATACAAGTCCTTCTTGGTAAAGTTGGGGTAATATACTGGATTTAGCTTCAGTTTCTTAGATTGTGGAGAGTTCTTTTATCAAAAAACGTTGTAGTTATTGGTCAAACCATTTGGGGTTTTTCACCATTAGCACTCCCCTACTATCCTGGGAAAGAATTAGTGGGGTTTACCTACTAGCCAGGCTAAGCCAGTAGTGTCACTATTCTCCTGGTTAGTAGTCCTCGGGATTGCTCATTGTACTAAATCATTGATTTTATTATATTGTGAGGGGTCACCTCATGTATTATGAAATTTATTTCAGTACAGTATTATGTATTCTTCCCATTTCCTAATCCCAAATTAAAATGAGTTTCTCTTGTATTTAAGCAATTTTGAATTTAGGAGACCTCTAATTGCATTTTCATTATATATTATGTAAGTTTCAACAACAATTTCATTATAGGTGAAATTTACATGCTCAGTTAGGAACCATTAGTTTTGTTTTTTATATGATATACTGTACATGTAATAGTAGTAGTGTCTTCACCTTCATATGATTTGATTGGATCTTTATGTACTGTTAATACCTTGATACAATTGTACAAAACTGATATATAAATGAGAAGATATTTGCATTTTATTACTAAATTAGGAGACTAATTTTTATTATTCCAATAGATATACAAAGAAGACCAATGCTGATGATAGTGGGGAGCATCTCTTGGAGTTAGGCTTTGTAACTATGAGAAATCTGTTGCCTAATCAGCCTTATCAGGAAGTTCTAATGCCATCAGAGCTGCAGTTGAACATGCCAGTTGATCGACAGGTTGGTTAATTGCATTATCAGTGAATATTTTGATTCATTGAAAGGATGAATAATATAAAAGATTGTCTCCTTTAGAAAGGGAAAGTGAACTTAGATAAGAGTAAGGTGATGAGGGTATCAAAGGAATTAGGTAAGGAAAAATTGGATATCATATTGGAGGGAGGGAGTATGGAAGAAGTTAATGTGTTCAGATGTTTTGGAGTGGACATGTCGGCTGATGGATATATGAAGGATGAGGTAAGCCATAAAATTGATGAAGGGAAAAAGGAGGGTGGTGAATTGAGGTATCTGTGGAGACAAAGAATGTTATCCATGGAGACAAAGAAGGGACTGTATCAGAGTATAGTGGTACCAACATTCTTATATGGGTGTGAAGCATGGGTTGTGAATGTTGCAGCAAGAAGGGGGCTGGAGGCAGTGGAGATGTGTCTAAGGGCAGTGTGTGGCATAAATGTTGTGGAGAGAATTCATAGTGTGGAAATTAGGAGGAGGTGTGGAGTTACCAAAAGTGTTATTCAGAGGGCTGAGGAGAGGTTTTTGAGGTGGTTTGGTTATTTAGAGAGGATGAAGCAAAATAGATGACTTGGAAGGTGTATAAATCTGTAGTAGAGGGAAGGAGGGGTAGGGGTCATCCTAGGAATCGATGGAGGGAGGGGGTGAAAGAGGTTTTGTGTGCAAGGAAGCTTGGACACACAGCATGCATGTTTGAGTATATTAGATAGGAGTGAGTGGAGAAAAATGGTTTTTGGGACTTGACAGACTGTAAGTAGGTTAATATTTTGTGAAGGGATTCAGGGAAACCAGTTAACAGGACTTAAGTCCTGGAGGTGGGAAGTACAGTGCCTGCACTTTAAAGGAGGGATTTGGGATATTGGCTGTTTGGAGTAACATCTAAACTGTCGTATCAGGGTACCCCTGGAAAAACAGTGACAGTGTGATTGATGGTGAAAGTGTTTCTTTTTCGGGTCATCCTGCCTCGATGGGAGACGGCCAGCGTGTTAAAAAAAATCTATACATATAGTGAATATATTTCCTTTTTTTGGTCCCTCTGGTTTGGTGAGAGAAAGCTATTGAGGTAAAAAGTAGGTTCTGGAGATATGTATAGGAACTGCAAGCTAAAGAATGTTGCAGTTCAGTGGGCCAGATGAATTGGGATGTCTGTGCATTTCTGGCAAGATAGCTAGAGAATGAGTGATATTGAATGTGTTTTTCTTCTGTGAGTCAAGGCGCCTTGGTGGGAAGGAGCCATTTTGTTAACAAATATTTATATAATATTTAAAGCAATTTACTCTATGGTATTGTGTAACATTTTATTGAAAATCATCTTCAGTATAAACACAAATCACTATTATGCAACAACATTTGTCCAAATACTTTCCTTTGTTTAACCCTTTGACTGTTTCTTACTAGCCACTGTTTCGGACGTATATATACTCACAAATTCTAGCGGCTTCAAATCAAGCGAGAGAAAGCTGGTAGGCCCACATATGAGAGAATGGGTCTGTGTGGTCAGTGTGCGCTGTATAAAAAAATCCTGCAGCACGCAGTGCATAATGAGAAAAAAAAAACTCCGACCGTTTTTTTGGATTAAAACGCCTTCTTTGAGGTGTATTTTCGTATAGTATTTATGGTTGTATTCTCTTTTTTATGGTCTCATTTGATAGAATGGAAAACATACTACAGAAATATAGATGATTTTGATTAGTTTCATGGTGAAAACGACCTTGAAATTGAGCTCAAATTAGGGGAAATGTTCGATTTTTGCAAATGTTCAAGAGTAAACAAATCACTCCACGTGTCCCATACACATCAATTAGTGACTCTAATATTCTTTCACAAGTGCACTGATATTATTTATACCATTTTTACAATAATGCAATAGTCTGCATAACGGTAAATCTTCTATTTTTTGTGTGAATAAAAAATCAAAATAGAAAGCAAGAGTAATATAAGAGGGGCCTAAAAACGTGACTAATGAACAGATAACATCTTATTTTAGTGCCAGGAATGTCTGCATTGTTTATTCTGGACCCTATTTTGAAATTGACAACTATCTTATTTTGTATGAAATTGGCCAAATTGCCAATTTCTGACCACTTTATTGGGTAGTTGAAATCGGTAAATTGGTGGTTTCTTGTACTCAACCGATAGAACAAATGGAGTTCTAAAGAAATAGCTATGAGTTTGGTCGACTGGAACAATGGAATTGGCCAAAAATAGGGCTCAAAGTCGGCAAAATTGCCGATGCGTATATATTGCCGAGATCACTAACTTCGCGAGAGCGTAACTCCGTAAGTTTTCAATCAAATTTCATACTTTTGGTGTCATTACAATCGGGAAAAGATTCTCTATCATTTCATAAGAATTTTTTTTTTTTTTTTTTTTAAATTTTGCGACAACAGGAGAGCACTCATGATTAGGGGTTGCGACAGTCAAAGGGTTAACTGTAATGTATTTTCTGCTGACAATACTTCAGTTATTTATGATAACTACTAGTTTAATGTTTAGTTTGATGGTTTGAATGTTGTTTGATTTATTCCTCTGATTTCTCTTTATGCAGAGAACACTGAGAATATTTTGCCGGGAAAAACCACCTTGTGGAGGCATTTCAATTATTGAACATTTTGAAATCAATGTTGTTCCTCTGAATATTGGTAAGTGATTTTAATATTTATGAATGGCTAAATATTCTTGAATCTCTTCTATTTTTTATGTGATATACATTACTTCAGTAACAATTATTTTTGTATATTATTTAAACTCACTTTTAGATGTTAAATAAGCATTCCTGCACTGCTTTTTTTATTACATGCAGTATATACTACATGCATGTGGATGTGTATACATATGTATGTATATACATTAATTTTTATTTTCTTCTGTCTTCTTTTTTCTTCTTTCTTAACCCTTAAACGGTCCAAACGTATATATACGTTCGTACGCCCAGTACCCCGAATATTTTGAAAAAAAAATTATTTTTTATAGAAATAAAGAACACATTTTTTCAAGTGTTATCGGATAAAAAAAAAACCAATTCGGGTGAGTAGTTACCGAGATATGAGGCGGAGAAGTTGGCACTGGATGCTCACCTGACAGCAACAGGAGCCCTGCCGCTTGCAGAATTGTTGCCGATATACCTTTTTTTCTCTTTTATTATTTTTATATAATTTTTATGTTCTGATAATTACAATTTATAGTAGTTCTTGTGATTTCATAGCCAATCTTTGTTCTGACAGTAATATTAGGTACTGAAATTGTACTCAAATAATAATAATAATGATAGTGCATAAAAATAATGATAATAATGATAGTGAATAATAATAATAATAATAATAATAATAATAATAATATTTTATTTTTTTATTAACACATCGGCCGATTCCCACCAAGGCAGGGTGGCCCGAAAAAGAAAAACTTTCATCATCATTCACTCCATCACTGTCTTGCCAGAGGGGTGCTTTACACTACAGTTATAAAACTGCAACACTAACACCCCTCCTTCAGAGTGCAGACACTGTACTTCCCATCTCCAGGACTCAAGTCCGGCCTGCCGGTTTCCCTGAATCCCTTCATAAATGTTACTTTGCTCACACTCCAACAGCACGTCAAGTATTAAAAACCATTTGTCTCCATTTACTCCTATCAAATACGCTCACACATGCTTGCTGGAAGTCCAAGCCCCTCGCACACAAAACTTCCTTTACCCCATCCCTCCAACCTTTCCTAGGCCGACCCCTACCCCGCTTTCCCTCCACTACAGATTTATACACTCTCGAAGTTATTCTGTCTCGTTCCATTCTCTCTACATGTCCGAACCACCTCAACAACCCCTCCTCAGCTCTCTGGATAATAGTTTGGTAATCCCGCACCTCCTCCTAATTTCCAAACTCTGAATTCTCTGCATTATATTCACACCACACATTGACCTCAGACATGACATCTCCACTGCCTCCAGCCTTCTCCTCGTTGCAACATTCATCACCCATGCTTCACACCCATATAAGAGTGTTGGTATACTATACTCTCATACATTCCCTTCTTTACTTCCATGGACAAAGTTCTTTGTCTCCACAGACTCCGAAGTGCTCCACTCACCCTTTTTCCCTCATCAATTCTATGATTCACCTCATCCTTCATAGACCCATCTGCTGACATGTCCACTCCCAAATATCTGAATACATTCACCTCCTCCATACTCTCTCCCTCCAATCTGATATCCAATCTTTCATCACCTAATCTTTTTGTTATCCTCATCACCTTACTCTTTCCTATATTCACTTTCAATTTTCTTCTTTTACACACCCTACCAAATTCATCCACCAACCTCTGCAACTTCTCTTCAGAATCTCCCAAAAGCACAGTGTCATCAGCAAAAAGCAACTGTGACAACTCCCACTTTGTATTTGATTCTTTATCTTTAACCCACACCTCTTGCCAAGACCCTCGCATTCACTTCTCTTACAACCCCATCTATAAATATATTGAACAACCACGGTGACATCACACATCCTTGTCTAAGGCCCACTTTTACTGGGAAATAGTCCCCCTCCCTCCTACACACTCTAACTTGAGCCTCACTATCCTCATAAAAACTCTTCACTGCTTTCAGTAACCTACCTCCTATTCCATACACCTGCAACATCTGCCACATTGCCCCCCTATCCACCCTATCATATGCCTTTTCCAAATCCATAAATGCCACAAAACCTCTTTACCCTTATCCAAATACAGTGGTACCCGACTTACGATATTAATCCGTCAGAGAGGGCATATTTTAAAGCGAAACAATCGTTAAACGAATCAATTTTCCCCATAAGAAATAATGGAAATAAATTTAATCCGTCCAAGACTTCCAAAAGTAGTTAAATAAATATTTTTAGAACTTTGGACATTAAATAATAAATAATTGAATAAAGAATACATAAATACACATGCAAATATTGTACAATAACATGTCACTTACATTTATTGAAGAGTTGTTGATGTGTGGAGGACGGGAGGAGGGGAGAAGGTGGAGTAGTATGCTAGTGTTTGGAAGGGGAATCCCCTTCCATTAACACTGCAGGTACCAAGTTCTTTTCTGGGGTTACTGGCCTTTTCTTTGAATGCTACACTCCCTGCATGAATGCTACACTCCTGCATGAATGCTACACTCCCTGCATGAATGCTACACTCCTGCATGAATGCTACACTCCCTGCATGAATGCTACACTCCCTGCATGAATGCTACACTCCCTGCATGAATGCTACACTCCCTGCATGCCTACTACACTCCTGCATCCTTGCTACACTCCCTGCATCCTTGCTACACTCCCTGCATCCTTGCTACACTCCCTGCATCCCTGCTACACTCTCTGCATCTTTGCTACACTCCCTGCATCCTTGCTACACTCCCTGCATCCTTGCTACACTCCCTGCATCCTTGCTACACTCCCTGCATCCTTGCTACACTCCCTGCATCCCTGCTACACTCCCTGCATCCCTGCTACACTCCCTGCATCCCTGCTACACTCCCTGCATCCCTGCTACACTCCCTGCATCCCTGCTACACTCTCTGCATCTTTGCTACACTCCCTGCATCCTTGCTACACTCCCTGCATCCTTGCTACACTCCCTGCATCCCTGCTACACTCCCTGCATCCTTGCTACACTCCCTGCATGCCTGCTACACTCCCTGCATAAATGCTACACTCCCTGCATAAATGCTTCACTCCCTGCACATTCTTTACCACAGGCTTAGCACTAGGATCTTTCCTTGGACCCATGGTAGCTTATTTAGCAGTTGCAAGCACTAAAAACAGTGGAATAATGACAATATACTGGTATGAATGCGTGGGTGTGGGTGGATGGTCGCTCTCGCTTGTAAACAATAGCACTGACGCTCCTGGAGTGCGCGTCAGCTGGGCGCCAGCGGACAGGTCCGGTACGAATGTCGGTAAACGAAGCAAACTTCGTAAGTCACAAACAAATTTCTTACGTTATAAATATCGGTTATCGAAAATAACGTAAGATGATAACATCGTAAGTCGGGGTTCCACTGTACTGTTCACCTATATGTTTCGCTGTAAACACTTGGTCTACACACCCCCTACCTTTCCTAAAGCCCCTTTGTTCATCTGCTATCCTGCTTTCTGTCTTACTCTTAATTCATTCAATAATAACTCTACCATACACTTTACCAGGTACACTCAACAGACTTATTCCCCTATAATTTTTGTCTACTTTGCCTTTATACAAAGGAACAATACACGCTCTCTGCCAATCCCTAGGTACCTTACCCTCTTCCATACATTTATTAAATAATAGCACTAACCATAACAATAAAGTTCCCTTGAAGCCATTATGTAAGATATGTGTCACTGCCTTATCTCATCTGATCTCCACTAATGATGACTGGTGACACTTGACGAGGGGTGAGGGGTAGTCTTCTCTCTTCTTATCAGTCCAGTAATTACAGTGATGACATTTCACGAGCTTTCACTGCTTCCCTTTATTTGTTAGCAAACCTGTCTGTGTGTCTGTCTTTCTGTCTGTGTGTCTGTCTTTCTGTCTGCTTGTCTCAGAGAGTAGCTTATAAACCAACTGGTATTACGCAGATCACAAGCACATTATATCACTTTGTCTTGATTTTTTTAGTTATCCTAGGTAATTTACACTATGTATAATTGTATTTACGTGTGTTTTCCTGTGAGATAGAGACAGATAGAGACAGAGACAGATAGATACAGACAGACAGACAGAGATAGACAGCCAATCAGGTACCCAGCTGACCAGCCAGCTGCTGGCCAGCCAGGTGGCCAACCAGCTGCTTGCCAGCCAGGTGGCCAACCAGCTGCTTGCCAGCCAGGTGGCCAGGCAGGCAGGCAGGCAGCCAGCTGGCCTGCCAGCCTGCCGACATCACTTTCCACTTCAAAGGGGAGTGTTAATATGACATGACATCAGTGAATCCTTGGTGTTTGCCGCAGTGTTTGCTCTAGCTGCCGCTCAATTTAACTGGTGCTCCCACAAGGTACTAAGTGGTCCCAGATTTTTTTAATATGGCGCACACCGAGTGTTAAGACCCATTTTATGCTGACCAGGCATCTCGGGCCAATCATGCCAAATTTGGAGGCAGGAAAAATAAAACGTAAATATACGTTTGGGGCAGTAGCAGTACTAACGTATATATATGTTTGGACCGTTTAAGGGTTAATAGCTGTTATCCCTGTAGTGTTTCCTTTCAAATTGCATGGGTAAGTGGGTAAGAGAATCCAAGGTCTGGTCTCAAGTTGGACTGCAAAGATAGACAAACCCTTGAAACTGATCACACACATATATATATATTGCAATTCTGTCTTACCTTAACTCTGGTGTTATTTGTCTGCAGTATTCTTCAGTACCTTCTGATTATGTCATGTTTTTTATGTATCTTCATGGGTATGCATTTGACATAGTGCACCTGCATTAGGGACATGAAGTCCTTGATTATTGAGTCATCTTAACCCTTTCAGGGTTTTCGCCGTACTAATACGGCTTACGCGCCAGGTTTATTGACGTACTAGCACGCATAAATTCTAGCGCCCTCAAATCAAGTGGAAACAGGCTGGTAGGCCTAGATGTGAGAGAATGGGTCTGTGCGGTCAGTGTGCGCAGTATAAAAAAATCCTGCACTCACAGTGCATAATGAGGAAAAAAACTCTGACTGCGTTTTTGGTTTAAAACAGCGAATTTGCAGTCTATTTTCGTATGGTATTTATAGTTGTATTCTCGTTTTCTTGGTTTCATTTGATAGAATGGAAAATATGTTACAGAAATAGAGATAATTTTGATTAGTTTCACGATGACAAGTACCTTGAAACTGAGCGCAAAGTAGCGAAAATGTTCGACTTTTGCCGATGTTCAAGAGTAAACAAATCACGCCATGCGTCCAATACACATCAACTGGTGAGTCTAATATTCTTGCACAAGTGTGCTGATGTTATTTATAACATTTTTATAATGATGCAAAAGTATACATAACAGAAAATCTTCTATTTTTTTGTGAGAATAAAAATTCAAAATGGAAAGTAAAAGTAATGTAAGAGGGGCCTAGAGACGTGACTAATGAACAGATAAAATGTTATTTTAGTGCCAGGAATGTATGTCTCGTTTATTCTGGACCCTATTTTGAAATTGGCATCTTTTGAAATTTGTGAAATTGGCCAAATTGCCAATTTCTGACCACTTTATTGGGTAGTTCAGATCGGTAAATTGGCGGTTTCTTGTACTCAGTTGATAGAACAAATGGAATTCTAGTGAAATAGCTATAATTTTAGTAGACTGAAACATTGGAATTGGCCAAAAATAGGGCTCAATTTGGGTGAAATCGCAGATGCGTAAATGTCGTCGATACCGCTAACTTTGCGAGAGCATAATTCCGTTAGTTTTCCATCAAATTTCATACTTTTGGTGTCATTATGATCTGAAAAAGATTCTCTATCATTTCATAAGAAATGTTTTTTTTTTTTTTTCCGAAAAATTTTTGACCCTGAGAACGAGTTTGGGAGAGGGCCTCTCAACCCTGAAAGGGTTAAATAAGGATAAGGCCATGTATATGTAGTTACTCATCCAGTTGTTGAATCAACACACATCACAGAGCTCTTTTTCCTTTGGGTAAGACAAGTACAACATGAAAATTCTTCAAATGTTTTTGCTATTGAACTCTTATTTGATAAGTCTCAACATCATTGTCAAAGCATTTCTTTTTTTGTGTGTGTGTGATTAAGAAACCCCATCTGTGCTCCAAAATACTGTATATAGAGACTGGTAACTATTAATAGCATCAGATGTTACAATATGTGTAGATATATGGGGGGTGGAAGATTGTATGATAAGTCAAAAACAATCATAGAAGATAGCAGATGGTGTCATAGCATGTAACTACTGTACTAGACTTCCAGTCTTTTAAAGACACATTAGTATTTATGATCAAATACAAGTGATCAAATGTTATTTGTTTTGATGCCCAGAACTAAGCATCACTATTCACTGCAAAATCCTGTATGACCCTTGTGGGTTTAGCTCTTAGTTGTGATAATAATAATAATCATTGCAAAATCATTAACATTGTGAATATACTCTTTTTTTTAGCTTTTAAGTATCCTCAGTTTCTACCTGTTTTTTGTGAAGGAACATATGCATTTGTCAAATCATATTTTGCCTCCTGTATTTTTGGCCACTAAAAGATAAAAGGCCTGTTGAAGACTTCAGTAATGTGAGTTCTCCACTGATGGAAGAACTGAGTTGCTCATTTGTAAGCACTATGTTTCTTCAATTTTGAGAGGGTTATGTTTGGGACCTGGATTTTGGGTTTACATTTTCTTGTACTGTATGTCATTAGCACATCTCTGAGATCTAAGAGATGATATGTATTTTAGCAAAAAGATATTTTAAATCATGGTACATTTCAGCCCTGACATACCAGTTCTTCAAGACTATGATGAAGTTCTGCTTCCCTGATAATGCAACAGAAGAGGAGCACACTGTGGGTGATGTTGCAACAAGTAGGTTTTCATAACTGTCCTTGTCTTAACTTAATCTTTGTTGATTCATTAACCCTTTGACTGTCGGAGACCCCTTTCTGAAACTGTCATTCTATATCGGGAAATATTCGAAAAAAAAAATTTTTATTTTTTCTTATCAAAATGTTAATATTATTTTTCTGATTGTTTTTATCCTAAAAACAGATTTTTGCCATCAATACTTACTGAGATATGGAGGTGTAAAGTTGGCAGAAAATGAGCCGCGTATGGCAACAGCGGTGAATGCCACTCACTCAATAAACATTTGTTTACTTCCATTCGTAGATTTCTTGTTTTTTTCACTATTTTCTTTTTTTACGTAACTTATGTGGCCTGTGAGTCCAAGGTAAGGTGCAATGTATATATATACATTCGTTGTATGCAACACAATAATAGCATGAATGTTAGTATCTTTATATTGTTTACAAAACTTGTTTACACAAACCAACAGTACAAAAAAATCTTTATTACTATTGTTCTATAATATATATACAAATGTACAGTCACTGGACATGTTCATAGAAGTTCTGCAGCTTGTGGAACTCTTTGAAATATGGTTCCATGCACAGTGGTGTTTTACATTCCTCCCCATAAAACAGTGTCTCTGCATTTTTGTGGGTGTTTTTTTTGTATATGCACAGACAAAACATCTCTTCTGAGCAGTTTTCTTCAAAGTAGCAGCAGTCAGTTGTGTTAGGTAGTTATCCTAGGTTGATTCGTCTGGGTCGTCATTCCTTCCTTCCTTCCTTCCTTCCTTCCTTCCTTCCTTCCTTCCTTCCTTCCTTCCTTCCTTCCTTCCTCCTACCTCCTCCTCCTACCTCCTCCTCCTCCTCCCCTCCCCCACCCACCCACCCACCTCCTCCCACCACCACCACCACCACCACCCACCCACCCACCCACCCCCCCCCCCCCCCCCTCCTCCTCCCCCTCCTCCCCCTCCTCCTCCTCCTCCTCCTTCCTTACTCCTTCATCTCGTCCTTCCTTTCTTCCTTCTGGTTTCTATATATGCACAATAGTCACTGGACACGTGCCTAGAACTGCTATAAGCTTCTGGAAGCTGGTTGTTGTGTCTGGGTCATCATTCCGACCTTCCTTCATTCCTTCTAACCTTCCTTCCTACATTCCTTCCTTCCTTTCATCACGTCCTTCCTTTCTTCCTTCCTTCTGGTTTCTTAATACGTATACGCATATATAATCACTGGACACTTCATAGAATTGCTATTAGCATCTGGAAGCTGGTTGTTGTTTCTGGGTCGTCATTCCTTCTTCCTTCCTGCCTTCCTTCACCTTCCTTCTCCTTTCCTTCCTCCTTCCTTCCTGCCTTCCTTCCTTCCTGCCTTCCTGCCTTCCTTCCTTCCTGCCTTCCTTCCTACCTTCCTTCCTACCTTCCTTCCTACCTTCCTACCTTCCTTCCTACCTTCCTACATACCTTCCGTCCAACCTTCCTTCCTATATGCCTTCCTACATTCCTTCCTTCCTACATTCCTACCTACCTATTTACCTTCCTTTCGTACCGTCCTTCCTTCCTTTCATCTCCTTCCTTCCTTCTGGTTTCTATATATACGCATATATAGACACTGACACTTCATAAAAAGATAATAGCTTCTGAAGCTGGTTGTTGTGAGGGACTTATAAATATGCTGAGTCAGGGTGCGGCTGCTGTCAAAATGATATATTATACCACCACTCACCACCCTCTGCCTGTCAACACCCATGGGGTCCCATGCTCTTCTTCCCCACAGTCCTTCCTACCTACTTATGTACCTACTTACTTACCTACTTGCTTACCTACTTGCTTCCCCACTTGCTTTCCCTTACTTCCCCTTACCCTTGCTTACCCCTGTTTCCCCTCCCTGCTTCCCCACCCCTTACTTCCCTCTTACTTACCCTTGCCTACCTATTTACCTACCAACCTATTGCTATTGTTCTATGATATATATACACATATAAATGACTGGACACTCCATCAACTTCACTTAGCGCTTGAAGCTGTGTGTGTGGACATCTAAATTTGCTGAGTCAGGGTAAGGTAGCTGTCAAAATGACATATTATACCATTACTCACCACCCTCACTGCTGTCAACACAAAAGGGGTTGCATGTCTTCCCCACACCTCCTTCCTAGCTTCCTTTCTTCCTTCATTTCTTCCTTCCTAGCTTCCTTTCTTCCTTCATTTCTTCCTTCCTTCCTCTCATCTCTTCCTTCCTCTCATCTCTTCCTTCCTTCCTCTCATCTCTTCCTTCCTTCCTCTCATCTCTTCCTTCCTCTCATCTCTTCCTTCCTTCCTCTCATCTCTTCCTTTTTTTCTTCCTTTCTTATTTCTTTTGTTCCTTCCTTCCTTTCTTTTTTCTTTTTCCTTCTTTCCTTTTCTTTCCTTCCTTCCTCTCATCTCTTTTTTTCCTTCCTTCCTTTTTTCTCTTTTTCCTTTTCCCTTTCCTTTCATTTTTTTTTCCTTTTCCCCCCATCTCTTCCTTCCTTCCTTTTTTTTTTTCTTCCTTCCTTCCCCTTCCTTTGGATCCTCATTGCTTTTCACAAACCCCCAAAACCATGAAATTCATCTTCGAGACACTTCCATCTGTGTTAGAGTTCACGGGAAAGAAGAGTCCGATTTTTCCGGGAGTCAGGGAACCCCTAGGGAAGCTGAAATGGATACTGAAATGGGCCCCCAATCCCCTGGTGCCGATTTTTTTTACCCCCAAAAGACCACACCCGACCCATTCCCACATGTGGGCCTACCAGCTTTTTTCCCCCTTGATTTGAGGGCAAATTTGGCCCAAAAAAATTGTCCAAACAGTGGTTAAAAAATTTTATACGCCCCAAAAGTCAAAGGGAACAAATTTTGCATGTTTAATTACTTTTATTGTAAACTGAATATCTGTTAACATCATTAAATTTTTTAAAAAACCTTAAAAAAAGACAGTAAACTCTACTTCTTCATAATGGTGGACGTACTTTTATTATGCATAATTATGGCATAATGTATCAAAAAAAGGTCAAACGGGAACTACAGAAAGAAAACAAGTTTTTTAATTTTAAAAATGGATTTATTTTTTGTTAAGGATCATGAGCCGACCCCTTTTTATATTGTACTTTTTTAAAAACATTAATGTGAATGAAATATGTAAGCATACAGTGGTACCCCGGTTTTAAAAGGCTAAATCCCCCTTTTTGTAAGTTTATTTTTTTTAAAGCTTTTTTTAAATGTATTTTTGGGGGAAAAATCTAAATTTTTTATGGGGATAAATTCGTTTTTTACTGGATTAAAGCATTCTGGAAAAAAAATATCGTAAACCGGGGACCACTGTATTGTTTTTATGGTAATACACACTTTTCACTTTAAACTAAGGTAAGTCTTAAAAATAATCTTGCAAGAATAAACAGAAAAAAAGACGGGGCCCTGATGCAGACATGTCTCGGGGAAAAGTTCTGTGAAACCTTCCCCTTCATAAGCATTTAGTCAGTTTAGCACCCACCGCTACCTGTCAGGACCACAGTTTAGTACCCTTCCAAGGATTCTGTTCATTCATTTATTCACCTTGTTAATGTTAATTTTTTTTTGCCATTCTTTTTTAAAACTCTTCTAAATAAATTTCACATTAAGTAGTACATAAAATCAAATGACTAGTTGGGGGAATCTTATTGTGGCTGGCCGGGGGCACCCACTGGCCTGAAATTTTGGGCCCCTTTCCAGGTTAAACCCCCCCTTCTGGGTTTTTAGCTTAAATATTGTGTTGAGGTCATTGCAGTAAATAATAAAACTTTC